>JAJAGP010003654.1:0-59960 GCA_025084515.1 Ancistrus triradiatus
CTGCTTTTACCTTCTTTAATTCCCCTTCTCTTACTGTGTCATGGAGATTTTGCCGTGTCTTTAGCACATGGTCAACTTAAAAAAAACAACTAAGAAATGAGTGAGGGAAGCTATAGTCTATTTTTTGTGGGCAGGAACAGACTAGAATACTTAAATAAACAAAAAAACAGCGACATACAGTCACTGAGGTACTCACCATTATACCCCAGCCACATCTTTTCTTTAATTTAATTTTTTTACATTTTTACAGTCAGCGTGTTGCTGACAGGCTTTTTTTTTTTAGGTTATTTTATTCAACGTTTTTATTTGCTTAGTTTTTGAATTATTACTACATATTTATGACTAGATACATTAGTTTAATTCTTGCATGCATCATCTAAGCCACCCAGGAACGATGCGTCCATTTTTGAATCTTGGTCCTCCCAAGGTTTCTTCCTTATAACGTTTAAGGAGTTTCTTGCCACTGCTGCCCTAGGCTTGCTCAATTTGGAATGAGATATTACAATCATTTACATTGACAGCATTTAGCAGACGCCCTTATCTAGAGCGACTTACACTTGATACAGTCTTACAATCCAAGCAATTGTGGGTTAAGGTCCATGCTCAAGGTGGCAGCTTGGCAGAGATGGGATTTGAACCCTGGACCTTTTTGGTACATTTGGTCCACTGGCGGACTGCAACGCCACGTAAATTGTTTAATCAGAGCCTGTTCTAATTTCTAATAGTCACCCTGACCAATCAGATCTCTGTTGTCAGGCAGAACAGCTCATCCTGCCAGTACAAGTCAGATTTATCTATATAAATCTTATGTCCTTAACCGCTAGGCTACCACAGTCCCAAATGTAATCATTTAGCAGACGCCCATATCTATCCAGAGCAGTTGAATTTACAATCCAAGCAATTGTGGGTAGCTTGGTAGAGGTGGGATTTGAACCCTGGACCTCTGGTCCATAGTCCAGTACCTTAACCACTAATCTAAAACTACAAATCTGCTTTGAGACAATACTGTAAAAAGAGCACTAAGATTTATATAGATAAATCTGACTTGACTTGTACTGGCAGGATGAGCTGTTCTGCCTGACAACAGAGATTTGATTGGTCAGGCTCTGATTGGTTAGAACAGGCTCTGATTAAACAATTTACGCGGCTTGGTTTGAAGACTGGAAGCAATAGGCATTAATATACGTGTTCTTTTTCAAAACTTTACATGCGTTTTTTTTCCGTCTCTGAAAAGGGCGAAAAGGCCTTTTATCTGTATTTGCATTTCATTTTTGAATGACAGGTTAAAAACAACAGATTTCTTGCCTTGTGTCTCTGGAATTGTCAAATTATTCCACACAACAAACTGTTAATCGGTTGCTGCTTCTCAAACCAAATGTAGAACCTAATTCTAGTAACCTTTAATGGAAATGTAGTTCCTTTTCTTCACGCCCGTTACGTTCCCTTACCTGCTCTTTGACAGGCGTGTTCACATTTGACAGACACTGCTGGCAGACGGCTAAGAACGACTTCACCACTCTTCTTAAAGCAAGAAGGTCATCCTGAGAAAGCAGGACAGAGTCGTCACGTTTTCTAACGCGGCTCAACGTTACATCTAGCCAATATTAAGCTGTTCCACGCCTACCTTGGACGGAGATCCTTCAGTAATGCGTACCAGCTGCCACAGGATGGAGTAATGTGAACACTGCAAAGCCTGGACAGCAATCTGATCACAAACAAGTCATGATTTAGATCACAGGTTTTGCCTGTAAGAGTTGTTAAGGCCATAATTATTATTAGGCAAGATCCTCCATCGGGCTCATACCTGCTCTGGCATGGAGCCTTGCTCGATTCCCATCTTCAGTAACCGGTAGCAGTTTTTAAACAAGTCCCATTTTGTGAGGTCGTGTGCGCTGATGAAGATATGAGGAAAGGCAATGGCTTGTACAAACAGCAGGAGATAAAGAACGTCGGGGAAAAATCATTAATAGGGTCTTACTTATGGAAAGCAGTGAGTTTTTTCAGGGATGAAAGGACACTGTAGATGTCGTCATCGTCAGCCTCGTCCCCCTGATGAAATAACAGAAAATGACAATCAGTGTGGTGGTGGTGATCAGCTTGAGTGGCACAGCAGCAGTGTGCTAGCCCATCAACATCAAGACCCGGAATCCTAGTGGGGCCCACAGGTCAGGTTGAGCATCATGCAGACATGGTGTTAGTACTGGGAATAGGCTCCAGCCCCCCTTAACCCTGCCCACGGCAACCCTCTAATGCATTCAAACCTGTATCCACTACAGGGAAGTTCAATGGCGAAACCTGAATAATTTCAGATCCGAGACCACCGAGTGCATCTCACCTCCTGCAGCAGGTCCTCCACGGAGTGATTGAAGCGGTCGGAGAGCTCGTCAATGAGTTGACTGCGGGCTATGTCCACACGGTTCATGATGGTGTACTCCTCGCTGCACAGGATGCTGTAGGTCTTGCTGCACGCCTCCAGTACCTCCGTCTCCGTGTGCTTCTCCACCACCAGCTTGATCTGCTTTAGCAGCGCGTCCAGATGCTGAGCACCACAAACGGAATATTGTCCTTGTTACAACATACAACGTTAAAGAAGAAGTCTGCAATGGAAAAACTGCCTGTGCAGGGGGCTCGGGTGGTGCATTCTGGGATAGAGTGGGATTATTTTAATTGATGTGCTATGATGACCATCACTGAAACTTCTAAAACGTAAAGCTCTTTTTTATTTTGGCTTTATAAATTATAATTATAAGTAAATTTAAGTTCCTGATTGAACTGATTTGTTGAAGGAGAAATGTTCTTGTTTTCCTGATGTTTAATTTTTCATTATACAGCGGTGCTTGAAAGTTTGTGAACCCTTTTGAAATTTCTACACTTCTGAATAAATAGGACCTAAAACATCATCAGATTTTCACACAAGTCCTAAAAGTAGATAAAGAGAACTCAGTTAAACAAATGAGACAAAAATATTATACTTGGTCATTTATTTATTGAGGAAAATGATCCAATATTACATATTAGTGAGTGGCAAAAGTATGTGAACCTTTGCTTTCAGTATATGTGCAGCAATAACTGCAACTAAACGTTTCCTGTAACTGTTGATCAGTCCTGCACACCGGCTTGGAGGAATTTTATCCCATTCCTCCGTACAGAACAGCTTCAGCTCTGGGATGTTGGTGGGTTTCCTCACATTAACTGCTCACTTCAGGTCCTTCCACAACATTTCCATTGGATTAAGGTCAGGACTTTGACTTGGCCATTCCAAACACAATACCTTTATATTCTGTAAAAAAACCATGCTTTTGGTTGAAACGACTTGTGTGCTGAGGGTCGTTTTGTCTGCTGCATGACCCACCTTCTCTTGAGATTCCAGTTCATGGACAGATGATATTTTTCTTTTAGAAATTCTCTGATACAATTTTAGAATTGTATTGTTCCTCAATGATTGGCAAGCCGTCCTGGCCCAGATGTGCAGCAAAAAACCAGCCCCCAAACCATTGATGATACCACCACCATTGTTTCAACAGATGGGGGAAAGGTTCTTGATGGCTGGAATTTGCATGTCGGTTTCCTTTCTCCAAAACACAATTGCTTTTCTTTCTAAAACCAAAAAAAGTTCATTTTTTGGTCTCAATTCCATCCACAAAAACATTCTTCCAATAGCCTTCTGGCTTGTCCATGTGATCTTTGGCAAACTGCAGACGAGCAGCAATGTTCTTTTTGGAGAGCAGTGGCTTTCTCCTTGTAACCCTTACATGCACACCATTGTTGTTCAGTGTTCTTCTGATGGTGGACTCATTAACATTAGCATTAGCCAATGTGAGAGAGGCCTTCAGTTGCTTAGAAGTTACCCTGGGGTCCTTTGTGACCTCGCCAGCTATTACACGCCTTGCTCTTGGAGTGATCTTTGTTGGTCGACCACTCCTGGGGAGGGTAACAGTGGTCCTGAATTTTGTCCATTTCTACACAATCTGTCTGACTGTGGATTGGTGGAGTCCAAACTCTTTAGAGATGGTTTTGTAACCTTTTCCGGCCTGATTAGCATCAACTTTTTCCTGAGGTCCTCAGAAATCTCCTTTGTTCGTGCCATGATACACTTCCACAAACGTGTGTTGTGAAGAGCAGACTTTGATAGATCCCTGTTCTTTAAATACAACAGGGTGCCCACTCACACCTGATTGTCATACCATTGATGGGAAACCCCTGACTCTAATTTTACCTTCAAATTAACTGCTAATCCTAGACGTTCACATACTTTTGCCACTCACTAATATGTAATATTGGATTATTTTCTCAATAAATAAATGACCAAGTATAATATTTTTGTCTCATTTGTTTAACTGGGTTCTCTTTATCTACTTTTAGGACTTGTGTGAAAATCTGATGATGTTTTAGGTCATATTTACGCAGAAAAATAGAAAATTCTAAAAAGTTCACAAACTTTCAAGCACCACTGTATGGCTACTTCTAGGCTATAGAAGTAGGGAGTGTTTTATCACAAACATCACCACACTTGTGATTTGGTCACAGGCATGAGCTGAAGGCGAGTGCCATAGATAATCACAGCCATAGTGTTATTCGCGATTATGTACGACCTCGAGTGTTCTACTGCTTTCATACAACAGTTCAAAATAAAGTCAATAAATCAAAGTAGCCTTCAGTCTTATACTGAATATGCTTAAATACTGACAAACCTTCGACCAGAAAGTAGGTCCAAAACAAAGTTGTTGTTCCTATGCGACAGTAACAATTCCCTGTGGCAATGTGTCAGCAGTGTGACAAAAAGCCATGCTGTTACCACAAATATCAGCACAGTGAGAACTCATCCAATCAGAACGCAAGGTCGGAACTAACTGTTGCATAATTCATCATTGTCAGCTTTACTAGTTTTACATTTACAGCATTTAGCAGACGTCCTTATCCACAGCGACTTGCAATTAATGCAATCTTACAATCCAAGCAATTTTAAGTTAAGGGCCTTGCTCAAGGACCCAACAGTGGCTGAGGTGGGATTTGAACCCTGGACCTTCTGGTCCATAGTCCTGTACCTTAACTGCTAGGCTACCACTTACTGATTATCATCAACTCTTCCTAAAGTAGTGATGTAATTTCTGTCTCTGTTTTTCTTGCACTGTCTATATGAGCTCATCTCACAATAAGACAGCAATCCAAGTGCTTCATTTCTCAATAAATAAATAAAATCTTGGGTCCAGATTTGGGTATGCATGGTAGGGTCATATCTGTAACCATTTCTAGTAATATACAATCTTTAATTTGAAGAGCCTTTGGCCTGCCTCTTTTAAATGATTCAGTGCCAAGTGCATCAACCACAGACCTTCTCCATTCTCCCAGAGCTGTAGACCTCCAGGTCAAAATACTGCGGGATCTGCAGGAGGTTGGCCACTTTTTCAGAGTCTGCCTGGTACTGGAAAGAGAAGGGTTTAGAAAATATTTAGAGACAAGCCATGGTGGAGACTATTCATCAGTAAAGAGTAATCACTAAAAACTGATTTTTTCGGGTAATTCCAACATTGTGAATGTAACAACCAACAAACTGCCTTTCCCAACGTACCATATTTTAAATGGTGTATATCTGAATATAGTATTTTACGTATATTGTGCTTTTCAATACTTCTCACAGGTATTCTAAAGATTAAATTCTATATAAAGGGTTGGGTGATCTGCTGAAAATATCATGCCAGATTTTATATACTGGCTCACACAATTCAGGGTCGCAGAAAAGTGCCTAACTGGCAACACAGTGTGAAATATAGGAACCTATCCTAGGCAGGGCACCAATTTCACACAGAGTATATGCAGCTGTCAGCTCGCACCAGTCCAGCAATTTCACTCTGACCTCTGGCATCAACAAGGTATTTTCATCCACATCAGCAGTAGCACTGTTTGTCCAGGAGCTTGTCATTTTGTTCAGGACCAACCAGTCAGAACCAGTATGAATTTAGTAATGGTTCTCGAAAACCATACCTACTGTTAAAGCTGTGGAGACATTTTAGTCAATTATAATCTAAAACCATAATTTCACCCACCCATACTACAGTGGTGCTTGAAAGTTTGTGAACCCTTTAGAATTTTCTATATTTCTGCATAAATATGATCTAAAACATCATCAGACTTTCACACAAGTCCTAAAAGTAGATTAAAGAGAACCCAGTTAAACAATTGACACAAAAATATTACGTGTCCTTAGGGTCGTTGTCTTGCTGCATGACCCACCTTCTCTTGACATTCAGTTCATGGACAGATGTCCTGACATTTTCCTTTAGAATTCTTTGATATCATTCAGAATTCATTGTTCCATCAATGATGGCAAGCAGTCCTGGCCCAGATGCAGCAACACAGGCCAAAACCATGATACTACCAGCACCATGTTTCACAGATGGGATAAGGTTCTTATGCTGGAATGCAGTGTTTTCCTTTCTCCAAACATAACGCTTTTTTTTTAAACCAAAAAGTTCTATTTTGGTCTCATCCGTCCACAAAACATTCTTCCAATAGCCTTCTGGCTTGTCCACGTGATCTTCAGCAAACTGCAGACGAGCAGCAATGTTCTTTTTGGAGAGTAGTGGCTTTCTCCTTACAACCCTGCCATGCACACCATTGTTGTTCAGTGTTCTTCTGATGGTGGACTCATGAAAAACATTACATGAGCCAATGTGATTAGAGGACTTCAGTTGCTGTTAGAAGTTACCCTGGGAATCCCTTTGTGACCTCGCAACTATTTACACGCCTTGTTCTTGGGAGTGATCTTTGTTGGGGTCGGGACACTTTTCCTGGGGAGGGTTTACAACAGGTCTTGAAATTTCCTCCATTTTGTTAAAACAAATCTGTCTGACTGTGGATGGGTGGAGTCCAAAAACTCTTTAGAGAGGGTTTTTGTAAACCAACTCTTTGTCTGCTGGGAGGTCCTCAGAAAATCTCCTTTGTTCGTTGCCATGATACCAACGTCCCCAAACATGTTGTTGAAAAGAGCAGGGACTTTGATACGATGTGGACTTTGATACTTGATATGACCAAGTATAATATTTGCGTCTCATTTGTTTAACTGGGTTCTCTTTATCTACTTTTAGGACTTGTGTGAAAATCTGCTGATGTTTTAGGTCATATTTATGCAGAAATATAGAAAATTCTAAAGGGTTCACAAACTTTCAAGCACCACTGGATGGCATGAAGCAAAACACAGACGACGGTAGTTGAAAATCTCAAATAAGTAAGTATTCTAGGCTAAATTTATACTGAATTTATTGAACAACCTGGCATGATTATTTCGATTCGGAGTGTCTTTCCGACTCTACCTTGGACAGCAGCATGGGCAGAGCGATGATGAAGTGCTCAGTCAGCTTATTCCGATCGTCGATCTGGGTTTTCTTTTCTTTAGCGGTGAGAACCTGAGGCGTTACACAGTGAAACGTCATTAAAGATGAACAGCAAATCAATGCGAGTGCACGTTAAAAACGTCAAAGCTCGTACCCGTTTCCCCGTTCCCCGGCCGACGGGCGGATGAGCCTCGGCTGCCTGTCTGATGGTGCAGACCATGAGCTCGATCAGAGCGGTCTCGTGCCGGTCTCCCAGCACTGAAACAGCAAACAGCACGTGATCAGAAGAAAGCCAACAAATGGCCCTTCTTCAGGAGGCTGAGTATATATGGCGGGTGTACCTTCCTCTCCCTGTACGGGTTCCTCTAACAGCAGCTCGATCATGCAGTCCCAGTCCTTCAGCAGCTCCTGAGAGCTGTCCCATAGACTGTCCACCAGATACGCTGCATGCTCGTGCAGCTGCGACACACAACAACACATGTACATGATAAATGCAAATAAGCTCATAGCTACAGCTGGAACGTCCGGAGTTAAATCACAGATTTTTATTTCCTATTATACCAGTTAGTTCCGACCCCGCAATCTGACTGGCTGAGAGACGATTTTCCCGTGACTTTATTGACGATAATGGCACTCTGACCGACGCTCCATAAGTATTACTCCGCGGCATACACACGTAACCTAGCAACAAAGCCCGCCCTTAAAAGCAGACAAGTTATACGGAGTAAAACACTGTCGACATGAAAGCTATAATTAGTTTATAAAATATATTAGTTCCGAAAACTATTTAAATTTGGAAGCTGAAGCTATTACTGACCAACCCAAGCCAAAGGTTTATCACCTTGGATTTGGAAGCGCTGGAAAAGTGAAACAAAGTCACTACTTTAAATCCCAGGCTCTTAATGGATTCACAGCTCGACTGAAGATCAGTTTTAGTCCCATCGACAAACGAACTGAATCAGCTTCATCTCTCACAAAGACATCGTTTGCTGGAGCTAAACTTGGAGTCTTTCATTAAACACCATCCATGACTGATGAGGACTTTGGTAGCCTAGCGGGTAAGGTACTGGACTATGGACCAAAAGGTCCAGGGTTCAAATCCCACCTCTGCCAAGCTGCCACTGTTGGGTCCTTGAGCAAGACCCTTAACCCACAATTGCTTGGATTGTATCACTCTGGATAAGGGCGTCTGCTAAATGCTGTAAATGATCGGAGGTTCATTGATCTGACAGGTACGTTATCTGTAGGTCCAGCTCTAAACTCAGAGAAGCTGCTGCTGCTCTGTAGCCCTGCCCTTACATTTCTGACTGATAAGATCAGCATTAAGAGCTTCATCATACCAATTTATAATCGCTAATCAAACAGGATCCTAGACTTTGGTTCTAACACCGGGATTCCAGGTTTAACTCCTCTTCATCGTTCGCCAGACTTGGTCTGATGCAGATGAAATTGGTTCATAGGGCCTATTTATACCAAAGCGAGACTGGCTAAAATGTTTTCGAATACTGAAGGCTGTCTTGCCTGCGGTTGGTGGACTCAGATCAGGCTGATTTATTGCACATGTTCTGGTCATGTAAAAAACTAGATAAGTTTTGCACAGACATTTTCTTCACTCTATGGAGAGTGTTTGATCATAAATTGGAGCCGGATCCCCTGCGGGCAATTTCTAGTGAGCCTGAGGTCGTCCCTGCAGGTGTGGTTGGTGAGTAAGGCTATAGCTTTTGCATTATTACTAGCTAGACGAAGGATTCTCTTGAGCTCCTCCTCATACTCGCTGTGGTTAAAAGACATGAACTTTTTTCTTAGTCCGGAGAAGATCAAGTTTAGTTTGAGAAGTTCTGTTAATACGTTTTATGAGACGTGGCAGCCTTTCATTACTTATTTTGACAATCTTATGGAGTTAGCGGTTGGGAGGGTGGAGGAGGGTTAGAACCTTTTTTTTAATTAATTAATTTGTGTTCATCCACTTATTTACACTTTACTCCCTTTTGAATAATTATGATTATTTTATTGTATGTGTTTAATTATTCCCTGTATGTGAAGTAACTGCATGTACGTGCGTTGAAGTTGTTCTTTGGTTAATGGGCAAAAATCGATGACGTCTGCATCTATTTGAAATCTATGTTTGTTATTTTTATTGTGGAGCCATCAATAAAAAGATTGGGAGAGAGAATGGGATATTAGTAACAGCCTGCCTTAAAAACCCGACCCACTGTATTTGCTGAATGTAAATAAACTCTTCTTAATAAATTAAAACTTTCCAATCAATATATTTGTGTTTGTCTGTACAATAACAACAAGTTACTGATAATTCTGTTCCTCAACTTTAATGACTGAAGGGCTTAGCCACGGGGGAACGATAGAATGGAACTATTTTACCTCGCAGAAGGCTAACAAACAAATCTTTCTTCTGTCCTCTTTATCTTATCATCTAACAATAAATGGCGGTAATGGAACCGTGCTATAATGGCAATAATGCACTCGAGGACATGCTTGAACGTGAGATATTGGCACAGGTGTTCTGATCTTCAGCACTCGGCCGCACACCAGCACCAATACCTCACGCTAAGGCACTCCCTCGAGTGTATTATTGCTTCATTATAATTAGTGAAGCTGCGTTTAAAGGATTGTATAGTCGACGTGGATGAAGAAACTTTGCTCATGCTGTTCTTCATTAAACACCAAACACAGCACAGCCACCTGTAAGTACTTGGATACGGGCGTGGAGTAGCGGGCCAAGCAAGTCAGCCCATTCATGCAGAGCACAATCAATAAACGTGATTTTATGCCATTTTATGGTTAAATGTCTACAGTGTACATTAATGTGAGACACAGTGAGCTCCTTTTGAAGAAATCCAAGCATTTTGGCCTATGATTCTCTGCTAATGTTAATTACAGTAGAAATTTATCATTTGTCAAATGACATTTTATATACAAGTCAAGACACCAGGACATGAACTGAAATATGGCTTTGTCCCAGGAATAAGAGACGTCTGGTCAGCCTAATTATTATAGTATAATAATTTCAAAGACCTTGGTCAGTAAAGCAAACAGATGTTGATCGAACGGACATTACACAGCACTAGGGCTGCAACAACGAATCGATAAAATCGATAATAATCGATTATTAAAAGTGTCGACAACGAATTTCATTATCGATTCGTTGTGTCACATGATTTGTGTCCCCCGCCTTATCATATCCGCTTACGTTACTTCCGGCACTTCAAGAACGGAGCGAGGCGGAGCCAACGCGGACGCGAAATCTTCAAAACAAGTTAGCATTAAGAATTAAATCAATTCTACAAATGAAACATGACCGACGCAGAAAAGAAAGTTCGGCTTATGTCCTCAAAAGTGTAGAAACATGTATAACATGCAAGCTTTGCAAAAGTGACCTGACCGGTGCTGATACAGCCGTCGAAACAAAACGAAAACATGTTGCAGTCACCGATGAGGATGATCGGAGCTCAGCAACAGCGTAAGTCACCACAATATCCCGAGTTTGTTCCGTTTTGAAGTGAGGCAACGTAACGGCACACTCGCACTATGCGAACGGGAATAGCAGGGTTGATGCATGTTAGCTGGATAATGACAGTTATGGAGTTAAGAGACAGATATCCTATATTGGCCAGGCTAGCTAACTCCTATTTATGCATTCCTGCTACTTCAACACTGTCTGAGCGTTTATTTTCTGCGGCAGGAAATATAGTCTCTAAAAAGAGAGCCTTATCCAGGAGCATGTTGACATGATAAAATGTTTGGCTTGCAATGCAAAGTTCCTAAAGAAAGAGCATGAATGAGTTTGTATGTAGTGTTTGCATCAGATGCACTTATTTTTCTTTATTATTTAATTTGTTATTTTAATTTATTAATAAATTTTATTTATTATTATTCATTTATAGTAAGCACTTATTTGCTCTCTTATTTAATGTTGTATTTCTGAATAAAGACATGGAAAGGTTTTTTTAAACCCAATTCATCGATTAATCGAAAAAAAATAATCGACCGATTAATCGATTATTAAAATAATCGTTAGTTGCAGCCCTACACGGCACATTCCTGTGGTGTCTAAATATAGTTATTTAGTGCTTTTTAACAAAAAATATTTCCTGATGGTCAAATGTGAGCAATCAAAAGAACGTGGCTAAATATTTTTTCCTGTTTAACAGCACTGATATTTCCTCAAAAGCAGTGAAAAGCTTTTAGCATTGTGCTCACAAATTCTCAAGCAGCTGTAGGTCAGCGCTCAGTGCTGGAACCAACAAATACAGTGGGGCAAAAAAGTATTTTTTTATCCTTCATTTTTATCTGGTTTCTCCATCACATCCCTCACCTCACTTTCAAGGAAGAAGAGCACCAGCATTCTTATGAGGTTTCCATTTGGGCTGTTCCTGCCACGTCGTTTAGCCAGAGCTTCTTCGGCTTGGGGGTCATGTCTACTGAACAGCCTGCAGACAAACAGGGTCCATTACGTGCTGCGCAAAACTAGTATGAGCTGTATGGATAATATGACATGCAGTACTGTGCAAAAGTCTTAGGCCACCATTAAATAAAAACAAATAAACAATGAAAAACAACAACCCCAGCCTCTCGTTTCAGCTCAGTGAGTTAACCATTGCTTTTGGACAAAATTAGTGTTAAAAACAAGAACTAAATTACAACTGAAAAAAAGTCATAAAGCTATAAACCAATGCCATTATTGTTTACTCACTTGCGGTGGAGGAAATCTCCTGCAGCCACTGCCACAGGCCGATGGGCAGAGTAGACCAGATGATAGACGTTCTCACAGTCTTCACTAGAGAGTGCATCCTCACTGCCACTGCAAACACACCCAAAGCAGCAGACTCAGACAGACGGTGACATGGGATACATGTAACCATGTTACAATCTCAGCCTTTTCACCCTGTTCCCCTTCTGAAAGAGTTTTTTTGGCAGCTACCCTTCCAAAAAGACCATTCCTGATCAAACGTCTTCAGTTTGAAACGTTTCGTCACTCATCTAAGTGACTTCTTCAGTCTCAGCTAGTTGGAACACTTCCAATCTTATATATTCACAAAAACAAGCCACATAGACATAACAAGACTGGTACGACAGTACCATCACATTTACCAATGGACCGGTGGATCAGTTTAATATTGCAGATTACCAATCCATTAACGACAATGGCCACGTGTGCCATTCACACAGGATTGCTATAAGATGGTGAGAGGTGTACTCTGAGGCCCCCTCCTCAGTTCAGGGATGGACGTTCTCTTTTTACAAAAATGGCTTCTTTTACTCCACGTTCAAACCATCGTTCCTCCCTATCAAGGATCTGCCCGTCTTCATCCTTGAAAGAGTGGCCACTGGCCTGTAGGTGGGTGTAAACCGCAGAGTCCTGACCTGATGAGGTAGCTCTTCTATGTTGTGCCATCCGTTTCGCCAGTGGCTGTTTGGTTTCCCCGATGTACAATTCCTGGCAATTCTCCCAGCACTTAACAGCGTACACTACATTACTGTTTGTGCTGGGGGACCTGATCCTTGGGGTGGACCAGTTTCTGGCGTAGCGTGTTTTGGGGTTTGAAAGCAACCAAGACACGGTGTTTTGAAAATATGCATCTCAATTGTTACGATGTTCCTGCCACATATGGAATCACCACTGGTTTACGCTTAGACTGCGGTTGTTGTTCTCCTCTCATCGATCTGCTGGAGCACTGTTTGGGCGTCTTACCGGCTTTGATAAAGGCCCAATTCGGATAACCACATTTGCCCAGGGCCTGCTTAATGTGAGATTTCTCTCCATCCTTGGCCACTGTGTCAGTGGGGACGCTGTCTGCTCGGTGGTACAGTGTCCTGATGGCTCCTAGTTTGTGCTCCAGTGGACGATGAGAGTCAAACCTTAAGTACTGGTCTGAGACTGAAGAAGTCACTTAGATGAATGACGAAACGTTTCTCAGACAAAACGTTATGTCCAGATGAACAGATTCAACAACTCAATTGTCTTGATAATATTTAAACTAAAACTGGCAGGAACAGGTTTCTTTCTATTTAGAAATTAGTACAAATATTGCAAAATACATGTATTTTATTTGAGCATATATGAGGAACAAAATTTTTTACATCAACAAGTAGTAGAAGTATGGAGACAGTACTGTGCAAAAGTCTCGGGCTTAGATTTGTTGTTTTAGCATTAATAATTGCCATTTATAAAATCAATCAACGACTGAAAATACAAAAATCAACAACTGGACCCAAAAATGTCAGTCTTGGATTCATCACTCCATAATTCTCTCTTCCTCTGATATTCAATCCATTCTTTGTGAGTTTTGGCATATCTCAGCCTGTTCACCCTGTTCCTCTTCTGAAAAGAGTTTTTTGGCAGCTACCCTTCCAAAAACGTCTTCAGACCGTACAAGGGTCAACTCTGCATCCCCATGACGCTTCAAGATGCTGCTATTACTCAAGGGTAAGGGGAGGACACACTAAATACTTTCCACTATAGCCTATAGAATTCTTTGTTGTTTTACAACTGCATACATATGCCCTGTATTTTCTGGTTGTACTCTAATAAAGAGACTGAGAAATAATTATATATGGTCAATCAATGGTATATTTAATGTAATGAAGGCCTAAGAGTTTTGCACAATACTGTATGTTTAATCCAGATTGGCCAAACTGACGTGTCTCCATCCCAGCCTTTGTGAAGGCCCTTTTCAGTATATTAGCAAAAAGTTAAGTCATTACTGAAACTAACAGACAGACATAGGAAGCATGTACATTACTCACTGTAGTATTAGAGTGACTAGCCGGATGGCTTCCACAGCTACATCATATTCTTTATCTAGAGTCATAGACACAATACGATCCTAAAGGAAGAAAAGATGATGATAAAGAGATAAAAGGTCTGGTAATAACTGCATGAAGTACTTCATGTGATACATAAAAGAAATTGAGAGATGCACCGAAATTGTGTGTAAAAACTGCATTTTCTGTTTTGGGTCAAAAAGGAACAGAAACAGCAATTGTTGAAAATAATTCAGACAAGGGTTTTAAATAGCAGAGGATGTGATTAAGGAAACGTGGGGCAAAAAAGAGGAATCAAAACAAGAGAAAGGGATGGAATCTGTCGACTGTGGTAGCCTAGCAGTTAAGGTACTATGGATCAAAAAGTCCAGGGTTCAAATCCCACCTCTGCCAAGCTACCACTGTTGGGTCCTTGAGCAAGACCCTTAACACAATTGCTTGGACTGTATCAATTGTAAGTCTGCTAAATGCTGTAAAGGTAAATGTAAATCTGGAAAGCCGGAAATGGAGGCAGATGTGTAACAAAACAGACAATAAGTCCAAATCTAACACCTTAAAATGGTTTTAATGGTTATAATGTTCATTTTGAGAAGCAGTAGATCAACAGTAAAAATACTGGACATGTGGCAAATTAAACAGACAGAACAAACAACAAATATGGACAAGATTTTTTTTTCTTTTCCGGTGCATCAGTGTAAGAAATGGTTCATCTAACCTTAAATCGATTAGTGAAGAGTTCCAGCTTGGGAAAGAGCCCTCTGTTAGTGTAAAGTGTCTGAAGTGCTTTGAGACACTTCAGTCGGACTTCTCCTTGCTGTTTGGACACAAATGTGTTGTTAAGCACGAACCCAAGTTCGATTTTCGCTAAGGATAACGAAGACCTTGTACTCATCTCTTTTTTAATATACACTCACCCTGTCATGTAAGGTCCAGCCCACATACTTTAGATAGCTGTCATTGAGAAATGCGTCACTGTACAACTTCATCCACACTCCAATCTCCTCAATGCAGATCGCTCTGATCTCGGCTATAGCGTCTCTGTAAGCAGGTAAAACAGAAATGTATTCCTACATCATTTATAAAAATGAATCAGTGAAGAAGCATCAGCTGTGACACACACCGGTAGCGATGAACAAAGATTCCCTTGAAGATGGAGTTCATCATGTTCTCAATTTCATCTTGGTTCTCTTGAAGCTGGAAGATGACCAAATGAAGTTGATTAAAGCCGGGTTTATTAAAACATACCGGTACACAGACAGACATGCTGAGGAGGACGGAGAAACGCCAAACCTCCTTCCTCTTCTCTAACAGCAGCTCCAGCTTGTCAGTAGCTCTTTTCCCAGCGACCTTGTTGCGCTCGGCTTCGTACTGTCTCTGTGTGTTGTCCTGGTTGATACTCAGGTTCAGTGCTACGTTCACCAGTGCAGTCATAAGCTTCATAGCTGCAGCACAACAAACATGATTTCAAAAAGCTTTCAGCACCAATTATCAGAAACTAGTCCAAGTACAGTTAACGATGGGTTTAAAAAAAATAAAAATAAAAAAATATCTGGGAGGTTGATTAGCTTAATCCCCTAAAAATGACAGGAATCTAAGATGTAATTTCATAATCTATAACAAATACCCCAAGAAAAGTAAAAATCCTTCATTCAGAACAGCTTCAACTGTGGAATATTGGTGAGTTTCCTTAAACTAACTGCTTAAAAGCAATTCCATAACATTAACCCTATTCTTCTTTAACCATTCTTTGGTAGATCTTGTGTGCTTAGGGTTCTTGTCGTACTGTATTGCCCAGGTTCTCTTCAGATTCAGTTTGTGGACAAATGTCCTGGAGTCCACCTTTAGAACTTACTGGAATGATTTAGAATTCATTGTGACATCAAATCCTATGCCAGATGCAGCAAAACAGGCCCAAACCATGATACCTACCTCCACCATGTTTCACAGATGGAATAAAACTTACTGTGGAATTCAGCTTTCCTTTCTCCAGACAGTAATCACTGGTCAACCACTTTTGGGGAGGGTAACAAACAGGGGTGTATAGAAGCATAGAGACACGATGTATTGCAATGCAAAAAATTGAGACATGATGTCAGCATTTTTTGATAATACGCACATCTTCTATTCTACAACTGGAAATTCGTTCATGTAAAGAAGCATTTGAGACACCACATACAAATTTCCTGGATTTTCTGGTTGTGTTCCAACAAAGAGACTGAGAAATGATTATATATGGTGGTCCTGGTCATTACACCATTGCTAAAACAACTCTGTATCTAATGGCCTAAGACTTTCGCACAGCACTGTACAACATTGTTGTGAGCTGCTGCTAAGGGTTTACCTGCCAAGGTGCTGGTGTGTCTGAAGGCTCGGACCTGCGAGTCGGAGAGTCCCGTGAGGAGGGAGATGACCGTGTCCATCATGTACTCATCGTAGATAATACTGTACTGGCATTGTCGAATCAGAACGCAGATGAACTCGCAGAAGTTATAACGGAATTTCTTCCACTGCGGACCGGCTATCGTGAGGGGGTAGTCGCCGCTATCCTGAAACGTGACATCGGGGAATTATTTGCATAATCTAAGTGCATTTCAAAAACTAAGGATGAACTCGGCTCTAAAAGCTCCAAGCAGCTAAAGAGTGTTTTGTTTCAAACTGCACCAGGGACAAACGTATATTTAAGGACATGGCAACGCCGCGGCAGCATACCTCATCAAACTCCTCGGTCATCTTTCTGATAATTTCAGCATTCTGCATGTTTCTAAACATCTCAATTCTTACAGTTCCTGCAAGGAAAACAGATGCCGTTTACTTCCAACAAGCTTTTATTTGTCAGCGTAAAATGTAACGCAAAATCCAGTTATAATACAGCTGGAACCTCAGCGTTAGAGTTGCTTTAGAGAGACGGGGCTTCCTGATTAACATGCAAGCATGAAAAGAGCTTTATTCTGAAACCAGAAGGGAACTTTAGAAAAGGCAGTGTACTGTGTACCTTACAACTCAAGCAAAGGCGTAGGATTAGCTTTGAGATGCTTTTTCAACTCGCCCGTAATGAAATGATTATTTGGTTGTGAGTTTCACAGACCAAGGACACATAATGCCAAGATCTCTGAAGAGCCACTGTGGCAAAAGACAAAAGTTCTAGTCCTGTCAGAGGGACTGCTGACACGAGAACGCAATGGATGAAGTGAAACTCTGGTACTTCTTTAAATTCTGTAGTGAATGAGTGTGAGTGGTTATCTCACACAATGTGACCTTTTTGTGATTGCCCAAGCCCACTGAAATCCCACGGTGTAAACCCGGCTTTATGAATCGTGATTACAAAAGGTGTCCCTTTCTAACCTGTAGTCATTTATTGCCATTAGGACACTGACTATTGAGATGGGACTTTGCAGGCATGTGTCCTTTACCTTTACCATTCCATTACCTTTGCAGCCAGAGCACTGAATGAAAAAGTTGATGAGATCCAGAAGAGCCAGGTCTCTGTCCTGTTTGTACGATTCAATCCAGTCGTCAACAACTGACTGCAAATAAGCAAGAGATTCACAAAGTTAGATTAGCTTAAGCATACACACATTAATACAGCAATATTACACCTGCTTGTTAACACAAATATCCAATTAGATGGCAGCGACTCAGAGCATTCAGGTATGTAGACATGGTCAAGACGACCTGCTTTGAGTGTTCTTGGCACACTTTGGACATCTCAATGCCAACAGAGCATCGTTTGACAAAACAGTGGGTTTCAGGATTACCTGCATGGCACTCTTGCCCAGTTTGACCACCTCAAACAGTGTGGTTGGGTCTCCTCCATCTCCGTTCTGCTGTGCCATGCCATTAGGCCTCCTGCCTCCCTTATCCACCGGAGACTTACGAGCTTTCTTATTGGCGGCCTGCCAAACGGAACAAAAGAAGTGCAAGAGTATGCCAACTTGTGTCCTGCTGTATCACTGAAGGTTTGCATTTCCCTGCTTCAACACAGCTCCGCTTTAAATCACAGTCAGATCCTATTCCACGCTTCCAGTGATGAAGCAGAATCAAGGATCTTACTACGTCTGGCTCTGACAACCCATTGTTCAAAATGTGTCATTTGCTTGAAGTGTTACAGCAGGGAAAACTACAGTGGGGCAAAAGAGGTATTTAGTCAGCCACTGATTGTGCAAGTTCTCGTACTTAGAAAGATGGGAGAGGTCTGTAATTTTCATCATAGGTACACTTCAACTATGAGAGACAAAATGAGGAAAAAAATCCAGGAAATCACATTTTTGAAGAATTTAATTGTAAATCATGGTGGAAAATAAGTATTTGGTCAATAACAAAAGTGCAACTCAATACTTTGTAATACAACCTTTGTTGGCAATGACAGAGATCAAACGTTTCCTGTAAGTCTTCACCAGGTTTGCACACACTGGCTTGGGCCTGGACATGTACTGGCTTAAGCAGTGGGACACGCCTGGCACTGCAGGATCACAGTCTCTCTCGGCGTAGTGTGTTACTGATGGTAGCCTTTGTTACTTTGGTCCCAGCTCTCTGCAGGTCATTCATCAGGTCCCTCCGTGTAGTTCTGGGATTTTTGCTCACCGTTTTCATGATCATTTTGACCCCACGGGATGAGATCTTGCGTGGAGCCCCAGAAAATCCGGAGATTATCAATGGTCTTGTATGCCTTCCATTTTCTTACAATTGCTCCCAAAGTTAATTTACTCACACCAAACTGCTTGCCTATTGTAGATTCACTCTTCCCAACCTGGTCTACAATTTTCTTCCTGGTGTCCTTCGACAGCTCTTTGATCTTGAGTTTGGAGTCTGACTGTTTGAGGCTGAGGACAGGTGTCTTTTATAAAGATAACGAGGTCAAACAGGTGCCATTAATACAGGTAACGAGTGGAGGACAGAAGATCTTCTTAAATAAGAAGTTACAGGTCTGCGAGAGCCAGAAATCTTGCTTGTTTGTGGGTGACCAAATACTTATTTTCCACCATGATTTACAATTAATTTCTTTAAAAATCCTACAATCTAATTTCCTGGATTTTTTTTATCATTTTGTCTCTCATAGTTGAAGTGTACAATGATCAGTGTATGATGAAAATTACATATCTCTCTCATCTTTCTAAGTAGGAGAACTTGCACAACCAGTGGCTGACTAAATACTTTTATGCCCCATTGTAATACCAGAACATCACTGAGTGTGTTTACATGACCTTAATAATCCGTTAACTGCAGAAAACCGGATTTTGTTAGTAATCCATTCAACGAGTATACATGCACTTGAGTAATCAGATAAATGGGAAACCACCAGGTAATCAGATTTCTACTTTGCAACCAGCAAATAATCTCAGAAAAGTGTAACAAACTTCAAAAGTAAATAATCAAGTTATTCATTTTCTTGAGCATATAGTGCATTTCAGTAGTGTCCACAAAGTGTTTGATAGCTGTTATGCTGCCTTTAATTCCATGGCGTGTTTAATCCCAGGGTTGCCAGATCCAGCAAGGGAAAGAGACTTTTTGAAAAAAAAATTCAGTCAATCCAAAGAAACTCCAAATAAAAGCAAGTCTTCATTTATTTTTACGCAGACCTGGCAACCGTGGAGGAAGGTTCACACACATGTGCAGACTGAAAACAGATTATAATCGGGTAACTGGTATACATGCGATGAGTAATCCGATTACTGGGGTAAAATCCTGCTCACTTTATCAATTTCTTAATCTGATTTCTAGATCGGAGTATGTAAGTGCATGTAAACACACTGACACTCAGCACACTATTTGATTTCTATAAGCTCAAATGATCGTGGGCTGGAGGTGTGGTCGTACCGCGGCTCTGCCTGGCCTTCCTCTCTTCTTCTTGCCTTTGGCCTCTCCAGTTTCCTCCAGCTCACTGACGCTCAGGCTCAGGCTCACCGTCTCTCCCTGGCCGGACTCATTAGATGAGTCCCTGCATCAACACACAATACACAATTCAAACCTGCACAACGGATCTGTGAGCTTCAATGTAAATACCACCTAGTTCCACTTACTGTAACACAGGGAAGTCTGAGTTTATCATCTTGGTTCTTGACTGAGGCAGACGGCTTTATTGTAGATAATTTAGCGAAGGTGGTACAGGCAGCCTCCGGCTTCACCTGGTCTCCAGTTAAAAGATTCAGTCAGAACAGCCGGTGAAGACCTCCATCCACTCAGAGCACATAACCTGTGGGGGAAAAAGCAAACAAACAGGCAAAAGTCAGGATGGGATTCCAAACATGACCCGAAAAAGTAATGGACAGGCTACAGGAGATCTTTTGAGGTAAAGGCTTGAGTAGGCTGATTGGTGAGGAGCCCTTTAGGAGCACCAGCTGGCCATTTCATGAACTGCAAGCAAGGAAGGAAGAATGAAAGAACCACTATGAAGCTGAACACTGCTCTGGACATTCTCTCGTTTTAATGATAAAACATTCAGTTTAATTCACAAATCAACAGTACTTCAATTGAACCAAATAAAAATAGATAAAAATAGCTGCCAACCGAACACGAACCATGTCTCACACACAATTTTATATATATTAGTCAGTGCTTAAAAGAACACTGACCAACTGCATGTTTCATTATAAAAAAAAAAAACAAAAAAACAAGTGTGTAGTTAGTACTGTTTAATTGGAGTGCTGCACATTGGAATAAAAATCACTGCTACGTATGAATTAATGTGGCCTCCCACAGGACCCCCAAGTACCCCCACAGGTCAGACACCATTTGGGAGATGGATCATTCTCAGCACTGCAGTGACACCGACATGGTGCTGGTGTGAGTGGATCAGACACAGAAGTGCTGCTGAAGTTTTTAAACACCCCAAGTATCACTGCTGGACTGAAAATAGTCCACCAGGCACAAATGTCCAGCCACCAGCACCCTGTAGGCAACATTCAGTGAGCACTGATGAAGGAGACTGTCCTTGCACTGATAAACCACTTTTTTTTTTTAACGGTGATAACCAACAGGTTGCTTGTTTGTTTCATTTGTGTTTTATGCAAAAATAGATTACATCTTGAGACCTCACGAGGTGAACTTGATTACAGATAGCTGCTCTAATGTCTCTGAAGATCGTGAAATGATTCCACATGGCCAACATTTTCGCTCTTGACTTCAAAACGAACATCTGAACACGATAGTGAAGTGAACAATCAGTGTTTTCGTTTATTTTCTCATTTTTTTATCGTTAAAATTCTTTTTAAAGCATTATTTAGACCTCACTTCCTCCCATGCCTCCGACCCAGATAGCCTGCAATACCATTTGCTGGCGTATCGATTCCTTTCTGCCGTCCTGCAATTCCTTAATCAAAAGCTCTGCTATTAAACCCCTTGTGTGCAGCTGAAGGCACATGTATGGCATTTAAATGACATCTTTAATGGAGTCTGCTAGAACGGCCAAACCGTGGCACAGGAAGGCATTCGTGAGGCGGACCGGTGAAGCAAGCGCATGGACCCGATTAAATACAACACACAGGCTTTCAGCGTACACTTCAATTTAGCAGATGCCATTAAACAATTTAGCAGATGCCATTAAACAGTGTGACTTACAACAGATACAACCTAATGATCCAGGCAACTGTGGGTTGCTTGAGAACAGTAGCAGCTTGACGGAGGTGGGATTTGGACCCTGGACCTTCTGGTGTACAGTCCATTACCTTCAACACTAAGCCACAACAGTCCTGTCAAGCTTGCTGTTTTAGCTCCGTTTGTTCGGCTATCTGGGTTCATCTCTGCTATTTGGCCTTGTCCTAAGGCGAAAATGATTCCTTTATTACTCTTGACCAAACCAGATTATGTTTATGCTGATTATTATCTAGATTACGCTGTGCTGATTTTTAGGAGTTCTCCACCTGCTTGACAGAGTTATATCACTGATGCCGGTCCATTTTGTTCCAGCTTTTTCCACAGAAATGGTTGTTTGTGTCTCAATTGCATTCCATGCTCTCATGGCTGTTTCTTCTAGAAATCTGATGAGTTGTCCAATTTTGGAGCAGGATTTCTTGGAAGACGCTGTTCTCTATTGTTGGTGGTGTTGAGGATTAACAAATCTGTATTTCCAAAAAGCTACTTGTTTAATAAATGAAGAGCAAGTTGCATTTCCAACAAAAAAGATGCTTCGCCCCAGCAAAAACTAAAATAATCCAACGTGGATCATGTTACTTTGTGGAGGAGTTGTCCAGGTAATGCACAGGGACATGATACCAGAAGCCTACTGTGCTACTCTGGGCATACACTATAGAGAAAAATGACTGAACTCACTTGAGGTTTGTATCTTGCAGGTGTGTAGGAAGCTACAGCTGATTTGGCTTGTAGGCGGCTTAGGTCTGTACAGCTTTCACTGAGAGTTGAAGACAAACTGTGTACAGCCTGTTGCTTACCATTCTAATAAGAAAAGTAGTTAAGATACTGGACTGTAGACCAGAAGGTGCAGGGTTCAAATGCCGGGGCCTCAAGCAAGGCTTTTAACCCACAATTGCTTGGATTGCACAGTTGTAAATTGCTCTGTGTAATGCTGCGAATGGAAAATGCTGCTCATTGTTCTGTTTGTCGCTGTCGCCCAGGTCTCGGTACTATGGCGTGCTAGTACATAGGACATGAACTGTTATCTGACGCTGTGCCCATCTCTAGTATGCTCACAGGATTGCATCTACATCTGTAAAGGATACATCTAGGCAACACAATCAGAAATGCAGAGGGTCATCGATCAAGCCTGTCCATTGTGCATACGTTCTCAATGAAAACAGGCATTCCCATATCGCAGTATTGCCACCCCAGTGATAAAAGACTGGCAAGCCGTCGTACAGCTAAACTTTTAAGCAAACAAAAAGCTGTAAACCTAAATAAATCAGAAGGCAGTACCGTCTCACAGCCACTAGGGGCGGTACAAGTTACATATTTCTGATCATAAGCGGCAACCAGCCTCAAACAAGTCAAATTAATCTTACATTATAAAAGAACCAGATTTGAGATTCATGTACATTATTTTGCTAAAATATTACTTTTTAATTTGTCGTGTCATGACGTGATCAGAGCACAATGGATGTGAAGCCCCACAAGCTGACAGTAGGGGGCAGACCGAGCATGGTGTTTCACTGTTGCTGTGGAAACGGATGAACCAAAGAGGCAGCTATGCCAGTTCGGTAGCTTTGGTAAATGGAGCAATGGGAACGTGTTCATATTAAAACGAGCCTGGATTATTTTCATACCGTTTGACCCGAGAGGAAAAATGAGCATTAAGCTCACAGGTGTTCTCAGGCAAAGAAGTGAGACCGGGCTCAGTGTGCGGTCAGTGTTTCACTGACACTAGATGGCTCTCCACCTCCAGAGGAGCTGAAGGAGCCCGGAGCTTCCCTTCTCACAGTGCAAATCCATTCTCCCTTTCCCTCTCTGGCAGTCAGTAAACATTACTCTTAGAAGATGAGCGCATTTGCCTGGGTCAGCACGCTAGGTAAATGTCAGTGCATGCAGGCAAAAACGCATATTTACACAAAGAACAGGTTCATTAGGAAACAAATAGTCTTGTATAAATAGGAAATAAAATGCTCTTGTGTTCCCCTCCCCCATGATTGGAATATATGATCAAGCGAGCAGCCTAGGCTTCTGCAGGAACAGTATGTAGAGTACAGCCTGACAACAGATCCTGATCCAGTCCATCAATCAGCACTAATGAGTGGAGATTGTATATATATCTTTATATAAAAATCAATAAATGTGCATACTGAAGCATTTGCTGTTCCTATGGAGTTCAGGTTTGTAGTTCACTCCTAAATTTGGAGGTGGTGAAGGGAAATTGCACCTCTCTTGGGCAACTTTTAAGACTGATCCGAGTTTAAGAAGTGTGCTCCTGGATTTAGGATGGGGATGCGTTCTGACAAACCCATTGTAAGCGGAGTTTATCATAAACCGAGGTGTAATATATACTGTATATATCATAGCATAGTGCCTTAAGCCAAAGCCATTCCATATCTCATGTAATTTATGGAATAATGTATTGAAAATGGAAAACAAACAAAAAATGGGCCAGGATGCCCAGCATCTGCAGGAGGGGACTGTAGTGCCCTAGCGGTTAAGGTACCGGACTATGGACCACAAGGTCCAGGGTTCGAATCCCACATCTGCAAGGCTGTCACTGTTGGGTCCTTGAGCAAGGCCCTTAACCCACAATTGCTTGGATTGGATTGTAACTTCACCGGGGAAAGTTCCCCTGTATAACAACGTGCATTATATGAGCTCATGATGACTGCGACCATTTCAATATCCTTTAATATACCTACTTATTAGTCACAGGGCGGGTGGATATGTATCGTCTATGACAATATCGTAATTACTGTTCTAACAAAGTGTGAGTTAACATTATCGTACGTCACTCACTTTGCTAAAAACAGTCAAAAACATACACAAGGGTTCACACATTCACTGCGCCGTGTAGCCAGGTAGGATAGAGCACTGCACAAATCAAGCTGGCGTTCTACCTAAAGTGTATGACTGAAGTTAAAAATGAGTGAACAAGAGACAAAATACAGACACCACCAGACTGAATTAGATTTAACTGCTAGACCTTCTCAAAAGGCAGCAATCTGCAAACTATGTCGGAAATCGGTTGCTGTTACAAACAGCTCGATAAGGAAACTTATTCCACCATCTGCAAACTTATCACCATGCAGAATATGACGATCATGAGAAACTTCAGGAGTCGGATGCTCAACAGGCTTAAACCAGCCATGGTACCAGCAGAAAAACAAACCTTT
The DNA here is from genome assembly GCA_025084515.1 of Ancistrus triradiatus. Classification (NCBI taxonomy): domain Eukaryota; kingdom Metazoa; phylum Chordata; class Actinopteri; order Siluriformes; family Loricariidae; genus Ancistrus; species Ancistrus triradiatus. The sequence goes on from JAJAGP010003654.1 coordinate 24,869, forward strand.
ACGGAATCATTCTGCAAAAAATTGCCTTATAACAAGTCAAGCAACAGATGGCATGACATAAATGCTGTTACCAATTACATCGTGAAAGCCACGGTGCCAGTTCAAGTGGTGAAGAGAGATGGGTTCCAACAGCTTTTGAATACTTTAGACCCAAGATATACACTGCCAAATCATCATCCTATTATCATTACTGACAAAATATCAGGAAATCGAAATATAACCCCCCCATACCATATACCCCTACTTCACAGTAGTGTATCGCCAGTTGTCAGTTTTTATTACACAAGAGTCACTACAACTGATACTGACTCGAGTTCAAATCAATACCACTCATGAACTCCGTGATCACTCCATAGTAAAAAGCTTGAGGCTACTCTTGACTAAGCCATTAATTAATGGGAACATTGTGAATCCTTGCCACTGTTCGGCCATCTATAGGAAAACGCCGTGTTCATGCCAGACTGGTTCAAGCTGACAGAAAAGCAACAGTAACTCAAATAACCACTCGTTACATCCGAGGTATGAACATGTTTAACCTTGAAGCAGATGGGTTACAACAGCTGAAGACCACATTGGATGCCACTCCTGTCAGCTAAGAACAGGCAACTGAGGCTACAATTCACACAGGCTCACCAAAACTGGACAATCGAAAATATGGAAAAATATGGCCTGGTCTGATGAGTCTTGATTTCTGCTCTGACATTCGGATGGTCAGGTCAGAATTTGGTGGAAACAACATTAAAAGCATGGATCCACCCTGCCTTGTATTTTAGCATTTACAGCATTTAGCAGACACTCTAACCCAGAGCGACTTAACTTATACAATCTTACAATCCAAGCAATTGTGGGTTAAGGGTCTTGCTCAAGGACCCAACAGTGGCAGCTTGGCAGAGGTGGGATTTGAACCCTGGACCTTCTGGTCCATAGTCCAGTAGCTTAACCATTAGGCTTTTCTTGGGACCTTAATACCAACTGAGAATCGTTTACACACAACAGCCTAACTGAGTATTGTTGCTGACCATGTGCATCCCTTAATGACCACAGTATACCCATAATGTCACAACTCATAGCAGCTCAAACTGGTTTGTTGAATATAACAAGGAGTACTCAAATTTCCACAGCAGTCACCAGTTCTCAATCCAATAGAGCAACTTTGGGATGTAGTGGTTCAGAGATTTGGATTTCCCTGCATAAACCTAACCACATATATAACTACCAATGAACCACTTACAATTCTATCTGGCCTGTTATTTTCCATGGACATTCAATGCTGCAGTAGAACTGCTTCACTACTAATCCTGCATAATTACTCTTAAAAATAATACACCCCCCCCCCCCCCCCCAATAGAACAACACCAGTGTAATACACCGGAGAGTTGGCTTGGCTAATCACTGAAATGGCATTTCTCATCAAATCACATGACTTGAGGTAAGCTTCCCTCTATAGTCCACTAAAAATGAGTCATGTCAGGACTTTAAAAGTCTAAAATACATTATTAACACAGTGCATCTTTAAGCCTGTGGGATGAGCATCTTCACAAAGCTGTTCTAGACTAAATTAATGTTGCCTCCCATACGCAGCTCGCAACGTCAAATGGAATAAAAAAACGTGTCTGGTGAGGTCAGACTGAAAAGAAAAGGTACTTTTCGCATGCAAGGTTATTCATGAGCAGATGCACGGAAACGAGTGTCAAAGAGTAAAGAAATTTCAGGCTTTCTAGATGCTTCTATCAGCAAAGGACTCCTAGGAAACCGACAAACTCCATTTACTACAACACCAGCTCTGCAGCACTTAACATCAAATAAGTTCAGCTCACGTGTACAAAATCCTCAGATAACTAAGGATTTGGGTGATAATCTAATCAACAGGTTCACAATTTCCTTCGTACTGTGTCTAGATCACAGAACCATCACAGATCAGGTACGATTTGGGTGAAGGATCGGTCCCAGCACTGCAGTGACACCGATGTGCTGGTGGTGTGAGTGAGTGTTGTGCTGGTACGAGTGGATCACACAGCAGTGCTGCTGGAGTTTTTAAACACCTCAGTGTCACTGGACTGAAAATAGTACACCTAGCAAAAATATCCAGCCACCAGCATCCTATAGGCAGCGTCCTGTAAGCACTGATGAAGAATTAGAAGAAATTAGAAAAGTGTGTCTCGGTCCTCGTTGTTTGCTCGGTATTCGGTGCGACTCGTTTCCGCCGAAGCTCGATTCACGATTCAGTACACAGCGATTTAGATTCACAATAGCCCTTGACCAGTGAAGCTCTCTGCTGTGTTTAACTTATTTTTCTTTATTTTTACATACGGGTCTCCATGGGTCCTAAGATGGTTAGTAATGACAGCCAACCAAAAGGAAAACAGGAACTGAAGTTCACCAATAAAGTAAGTGTTTTGCTTTTACTTTTCACTTTCAATTCATGAGGTTAATTTAAGTGTGAATGTGTAATATACTCCACTATGATACAGTATAGACTATATTAAACTCATCAGTTCATGACACATTTAACTTATGATGGATTTGCCGGAACATATCCCCATCATAAATCAGGGAGCACCTGTACAAAACTCCATTAATGCATATAATGCCTTGTACAGTGTGGATTTGCTGGGGGTCTGGAAAGGATTAACTCAATTTACATTATTCCTTATGGGAAAAATTTGCTCAGTACTCATCATTCTCGGTTCATTTTTGGACAGGCCTTCTGGAACGAATTAACAAGAACCACTGTATATACAGAGACAGTTCTGTAATTATAGAACTACAAAGAGCTTCTGTACAGTAGGTAGAACTCATAAGGCGGTGTACCTAATAATGTGATCGGTGAGTGTACAGTGAAGCTGTTGCCAACATATCAATGTGTTAACTTCTACTAGACGGAATACACCTCCATTTTCACACCATCAGCTTATAGGTTTCTATCTGGTTTCTGTAGCCTCTGAATCACAGGTAAATATTTGTACTTTGGAGTTTACATGGTTGCAAATTGCACCAAAAGTCACAGTGGCCCGCACACATGCTACTGCACTAAACCCTTAGCCAAATTTCTGCAGCACCTATGGTTTCGGTTATCGTTTTTCACACTACTCAACAGGCCAGCATGCGGTTTGGGACACAGCCAAGCTTCTTTCCATCCGGGTTACATTTTAGCAGTTGTAGAAACAGGACAGAGAGCTGATTAATGGCATCCACATGCTGAGGAACCTGATTACTAGGCGAAAATCCAGGTGGCTTCCACAGATTTCTTGAAATCCCATAATGGCCTAAATTCCAGTTGAAGACACTGGAGCATGCACTTTACAGGACCATCCACAGGCAACGGCACAACACTGATAACGAACAGACACCGCGCATGGAAATCAGTTCACAGTCCGGATTAGGCTGTTTGTTTTTTATCATATAATTAATAGGGATAAATCAGGCCCATGCAGCTTTTCTCACTCACGAGTGTGGCAAGTGAGAAATTCCATGACATCACATCACCCTGTGCTAAACAAGCAGCAAATCTAAGTGCTAAAGATGCTACAATGTCCAAAGACGCCGTACGCTGTGTGGTTATTATCATTATCAGTATGCACAGAAGGTGCTTGGGTGGTACAGAGGCAATTTGCCAGCTCACCTTCACGGTGACCCAGGTTCAAGTCCTGGTGGTGCATTCCAGCTGGTTGGGGTTCACACAAACAATTTCCAGAGCCTTGTGATGGACTGGGATCATTCCGGGGTGTACTTCCTCCTGCGTATATGTAATTAATGAACAAATTGTCTTTTCAGCTCTCTTTATGCCATTTTTATAGTACAGATGCTCCCTAATTTACAATGGGGATATGGTCCGACAAATCCATCCCAAGTTGATATACATCATACCATCTTAATGTATAATTTAAATAAAGTGTTTAATATGTGTTTTTGCATACTGTATTAAGGCAGGGTACGGAATTTTCTCTGTTGCATAGCAACAACTAAATTGTTGTGGACCTACTTTTTGGCAGACGATATTGCCAGTACTAAAGCATATTTTAGTATGAAACTTGGAGATGTTCTTTGATTTATTTTGTTGAAAACACAGTTGTATAAAAGTAAAGAACACTTGTGGTCCTGTGCTATTGCAAATAACGTCATGGTTGCAGGCACAAGAGAAAGGCGAGTGCCATAGATAACCACCAAACACGGGCCAAATCACAGCCGTGATGTTTATTCGCTATAACGCACTCCCTCACGGGTTCTATTGCTTAAATATCTGACAGGCCTACTGCAGATTAACAAGTCATGAAACACCAGTGGAGCTGACGCCGCTATTCCTGGCAGGGTCACGCCAGTCCATCGCAGGGCCAGCAAAGGTCGGCGTTTCAGTGACTGGACTCTCCTCCCTCTTGCCAGTCTTGCCAGCACAAATCCGGGTCACAGTGTAGTTAGTCTACCAAATTTGGTAGTATTAATTCTGAAAATTTTTGAAGTTAAACAAAATGACAGATATTTAAATATTAATGTTAGTCACAAAGCACATCTCGTCACCCAGGCTTTGCTATGATTTACTAAAAATCAATGCTTTGATGTAATTCTAATTTTTTGGACTCCTTTCTGGCTTTTATAATATTATACCTCCCATGTAACACCTCACAAATTTTCCTCACAGCAGTCCCCTCATTTGAAGCCGTTTGCTTGCTTCCAGTCAAGGCTTATGAGAGGAACGGCTGTTAACCAAAAAGTATCCACTCAAAACTAGAATCACACCAGCATTTCCTGGCATTCTGGAATGGTATCCAAGCTGAAGCACCTCGAAAAATAGCTGAAATTAAAGCTGAAATGCTTTGACAGCTGCATATATTAGAATGGAAAGTTGGTCTATGGAGAAACCACAAGAAAAATGTGTAAGCACCTGAAATAAAAAAGGGGGGAAAAAAGAAGTGCAGCTGTGTATTTAATAGACAGTCTGTGAACGTCTCAGTTTCTCTACATTCAACATTACGTACTCAAGGGAAACACTTGGAAAGGATGTTATTCAAGAAATAACACCTGTTCTCTTTAGCCAAACAATAGTACAAAGCTGGATCTGCAATATCAAACACAGAACAAGCCTCACGTCCAGTTTAGTTCCAAAATCAACATGCAGGACCATCACTTAACTGATGCACCTTATCTCTAAATCCTCTAATAACACTCATGTCTGTCTGCACACACACACAGCTCATTTCCCAACCTGTGCATCAAATTGGCTTGACAATTGCCATGAGACAAACCAAAAAACACAGATTTGCTGCCAAGTGTAATGCATTATAGATCAAAATCAGTCTCTGAGCATCAGCGCAATCAACAGCTCGTGTGCTACTGGGACTCAGGCACACATCTTAAAAGATATCAGAACAGAACTAACTCAGAAAACCAGATACAGTCTTCTTCACGCTAAGCGTGTCTGAATAACACAGCTTGACATCCATCCCATTTAATGGCCAAGGTCTTAAAAATGATTACAAGTTATAATGGGATATTAAAATCTGGATGTTGCCATAAACCCAAAACGACAAAGACACTACAGAGCAGCCTGATGTGTGATGTTACTATATACACCAATTACCATATTACGCTTAATAATTGTAACACATTCCTATGTTTACTGATTATTTCTGTACTGGCAGCATATTACTATTTAGTTAGTTGCACTATAGTGCAGTTCTGCTTCCTCTGCCCAGCTGGTCACAAAAGAATCGACCCTGTGGATCCATGAGCAGAGGCTGGAGTTAAAGAGCAGAGCTTGTTCTAACTCGGTTGATGCGCTTAAAGTCTTTTTAAATCTAAACAGTAACAAAATGGTGGCATAAATAGATACCTGCGAGCATTTGTGCTGTTATTATAGATGTTTATCCAAGAAGCAACCATGGACCAACTACTGGAGATAAGACGAGAGTCAGAGTACTCTGAGGCGAATGGTGTACAGAAATGTTTTCATTTACAGATATTTACTTCTACAATAGCCACAGATGTTGTCATGGTTCACACCTGAACCTAATTCTTTCTAGTCAACGTGCCCCATCGGTTCAAACTTAGGTGCGTGAACCAGAAAGGAAACCATTCCTCGTTGATCAAAAAAGGCTTTGGGTAGACAAAGCGATTGCGCCAAGTAATAAAATTCCCCTGCTGAAGTGTGATATCACACTGACTTCACATTAACATGCTTAATGCTTCCTAAAAAACTGGTTAATGAACCCATGATACATAAATGTTACCAGGTGTAAAATAAATCAATAACCAGTACATTAATGTTTCATAACTCTTCCATAAGGATGGGGTTAAATCCATAAGGCAGCTTTAAGCAATTTTGCACCCAATAATTTATTTTAACTAGTGACAAGCCACAGTAAATCTATATCCTGCCGTAAGAACAGTTCACAAAAAAATAAAACCCATTTGCGGCTGTTCAGATGCAATTAGGAGATTGATTTGTTCCCCGGAATGTTACAGCAGACCTATGCAAAGCCAAAAAAGGCACTTTACAGCACAGACAAAACATGGAGAAAGAGAAAGAGAGTGTGTGAGTGTTGAAGAGTTTGGGCACCACTAAAAATATTTTACCATTGGCTGTCAACATGTTATCCGTTCCACTTACCATATAGGCACACTTTGTAGATCTACAATTACAGCCTGTAGCCCAGCTGTTGCTCTGTGTACATTTCATCATATCCTTTAATGGTCAGAACCCTCACAGGGCCACCACAGATCAGGTACTATTTGGGTGGTGGATCATTCTGAGCACTGCAGTGACTCTGATGGGGCGGTGGCATGTTATTGTGTTGCACTGGTACGAGTGGATCAGACAGACTTTTAAACAGGACTGGATTTCTAACCACCACCACAATAGCATCACTGCAGGGCTGAGAATGATCCACCATCCAAATAATGCTTGCTCTGTGGGGGTCCTGACCCTTAAAGAACAAGGTGTAAAGGGGCTAACAAAGTATGCAGAGCAACTGATGGACTAGTCTGTAATTGTAGAACTACAATGTGCATTGAATACCTTGAGTCAAGCTGATCAAATAGACAATGAGTGTAGAAACAAGGAGGTGGTTTTAATGTTATGGCTGATCATGTTTACAGTACCAATAGCCTAGAAGACAACTGTAAGTGATTCCGGATGCTTCCTTCTAGGGTTTGCTAATTACTGTGCGACAGCAGATTCCGTCACAAACGCACAAGTCTAGTCTAAGTGTGTGGCTTGACCTCCCTGAAACACGAGAGAACAACTTCCACATGCTGTTTCGAATAAAAGTAGCTAATGAAATGATAACTTTTCATTTGGGATCTGTGGTGGCCTAGCAGTTAAGGTACTGGACTATGGCTCAGAAGGTCCAGGGTTCAAATCCCACCCCAAAGCTGCCACTGTTGGGTCCTTGAGCAAGGCCCTTAACCCACAATTGCTTGGATTGTAAGATTGTACCAATTGTAAGTCGCTCTGGATAAGGGCGTCTGCTAAATGCTGTAAATGTAAATACTTTGCATTAAAATGCTTTGTTGTAGTAAGCTCTGCTGTGTTTTTGCATTCACCGAATTATTCACGGGTCTGTGGTGTCTGAGTGGTTAAGGTACAGGACTGTGGGTTCCAGTCCCACCTCGGTCAAGCTGTCACTGTTGGGTCCTTGAGCAAGGCCCTTAACCCACAATTGCTTGGATTGTAAAATTGTATCGGTTACAAGTCCCTTTGGATAAGGGCGTCTGCTAAATGCTTAGAGGTAGCTAGAGGTACATCCACAGTACATGCATTCTGCTCTGCTTTATATTATCCATTTGTTTCGCTGGGTTGCTTTAAAAGGAAATCTAGTTATTTGGTTTTAAATATGTGATAATCATGATAAAACGTGATTAATGTGATATAATAATTTTATTTGAAAGCACTAATTTGACTACAAGTTTAACCATCCATAGGTTTAGCTGATGCATAATGCAGTGTACAAATACCACCAAAAATGCTGAGAAACACATTTATCAGCACATCTAAACCCTTCTGTGTTTTACTTTCATGCAGAGCTCCAAACTTGCTAGAGGTAGACACACACCTGTTGATGTCAAAATATTGTGGGGAAAACAATCTGCTCACGAGCTATGACACCGGTAACAGATTGTGTGCCATGCAAAAAGTAGTTCAAGTTCAAATACGTTTTCAGAATTTCCCCCATATAACAGCTGCATGAACATGTGTTGATACACTATTATTGTTACATATAGTGTATATAGTACGTACCAGCGCTCTACAGCATCTGAAAGCATAAGGATACATAAGTGAGTCACCAGGTACCTGCAGAAACATGACTGGACACTAAAATGTCTCGACTAGCATCTAACTGACAGTTGTGTGAGGAACCAATTCCAGTTTTTCTTGTTCCGGTACCTGAACTCTGGGTATGGAGGTACAATATCAGTAGTTTTATTAATTAAAAAAAAAAAAGTATACTAGAGAAGCATGGTGACCGGAATTGGCTGCGACTGGTTATCGTCCGATCAGTCTCATATAACAGATTCTGTTCCGGTCACATTTAGCCCACACTCGTGCACTTTGCAGCCCTAAAAAAAAGCATGTGTATTTATATTGGTTATTACATATATTATAGGTTTAAAGTGTTCAAAAGTTGATACTGCATTGCCTGTTCTGGAAATTAGTATTTCTTCAAGTGGACTCATTCCCTCTTGGTTGTTTGCAGCCAGTGAGGGAGGTTTATATTCTGCACGATTATATTTTGGTTCTACAGCGAGTGTGATTGTTAACATGTGCTTGTTCTGTATATTGTCATGTATTTGAATAACTTGAGGATGGATTTGATGACTCTGAAGCGCAAGAAGTGCAAAAGAAAAAGAAATCCATCAGGAACTGAAGAACTACAGCGTTTCTTATTTCCTGAAGGGTGTCCTCCATGTTTTCAGTGCATGCTTCACATTTTATTCGAACTATGACTCCATGACTTTAGTTTCGTTCTTAGATTTATCATCTACGCCGCCCAAGGAGGTTGGGTCCCTTTTTGACTCTTGGTTGTCCCAAGGTTTCTTCCTATAACACTCTCTGTCGCCCTAGGCTTGCTCAATTTGGGATTGGACGTAGATATTAGGAGATAATCTAAACTTGTAAAGCTGCTTTGAGACAATGCTCCATTGTAAAAAGCGCTATAGAAATAAATATGACATTATGTATCACTCGCACACAGTTTTCTTGTGAAAATACCCTTTATATTTACATTACAGTGCCCTAAAAACATGATGTGAATGTAGTAATGTTCTAATAGTATTAAAACCAGTCATTTCACTGAAGTCAGTCAAATCCAAACAAATTACACTCCTATCTAGAAGTCTTGTCTCAGTTGTCCTGTTTAAGCTGATAATACAGAGCTCAGCACAAAAATAACAAAGATGCACCTTAATGAGTGACTACACAATTGCTTGGACACACTTTCCTAAGACAGATGACACCAACCAATGGCTTGCTATGCAATCTGGATCACCCCGGACCTCCACATACATAATCGAGGCCTCGCTGTGTCTTGCAGGCGTTTGTAAATGGAGTTTAATTACCAGCATTAAAAAATACATGTGAAAATGTTTGAGACATGTAGAGCTACAGGGGGTAAACAGCAGGGGCTTCAATGTCTAGGGTTAAGGGTAGGTGGTGTGGAACTATAAAGGTTTGGGAAGCAGATGATTAGGATTTCAGCACTACCCTACAAAGTCATTCATGCTGCACACAGTGCTATCACACCTTAATTATGCCATTATGCCTGATAGGATATCCAAAAAAAGAACTGCTCTGCAAAGCATGCATGTCAACATCTTAGGTAGCAAAGCTACCAAGTCTTCCTCTATGCACCTCTGGTTACATCAGGTTTGAGAGAGGTTGATTACCGAGGTCTAGCAGCAGCACAGGTTAAATGACATGTTAAACCTTCACATGGCTTCCATTGACAGTATGCAGACAGCACAAAGGCGGGGCTGTCCAGACCTCGTCCTTTCATGTGCCCGTCGAGCCACGTTCATCGATTCACAGTCGTGCCCAATGAAAACCGAGACACGGGTCACGAGACCTACAGAGAAGATGTTGCCATGGTAACACCAGGCCTTGTGGAATTGCATGTCATGCATCTGAATAAGCCATTGAAAAATGGCTACATGTGAACTTAATTGTTTCTGACGACACAGAGACAGACAACGGTGATAAAAGGATGTCGGCTGACTGATGCGAGTTGCTACTTCAGAACGATTCCCCTCCATCTCTCTAAAACACGACATGGTGTTTGCAGGTGCAAGGCCTGCATACCGGCCTTTTTTTTTTACGAAGTCAGTATGCAGTCAGGATTCCTGGATTGAAGCCACAGACACAAACACCTACGATGACTGATGCAAGTGGTGCTGTGTTTTGTGCTGGGTTTTCTGCCTGCATTCTGCTCCAATTAAGGTATTTACTCCTCTGCGTGCTCCCAGAGGGACAGTGCCAAGGACAGCGATGCCACTGCATATGGAAGTGGCTTTCATCCTTCAGAATGCAAGCGAAAAACGAGGACTAGTTCCCCTCTGAGGAACAATAAAACTGGAAGTCCAAAAAATGCCACATGCTTGTGTTGAACCGAACCGCTGACAGCACAAAACTAAAAACAATGCTGGAGCAAATGTATTCGGTTCCCGGATGCGGTAAGCAGGTTAATTAAGCCCGACCGAGTCTCGCATTCCTTAAGCTTAAGTATGAACGTGTTAGTTTGCAGATCATCTTTACGTATTAACTGCGCACGTTTATATCGGGATGTACGATGAACAAAACAAAACACACCGATCAAGAAAAAAGCGCATCTGCCAATCTGCAAACAGAGTTAATTCAAGTAATTAAATATTAAAGAAAAAAAGATTATTAATTACAAAAAGCACACTAACGCAAGCTCTCACAGATGGTGTACGTGTCAAAGCTCAAAATGACCCGATTCATTTCCGTTAAACTCGTCTCTTCAGTGTGTTACAACCCAAACACAACACAAACACAAAAACTACAAGGATGTTCCGTGAAGAACCCCTTTACAGGTGACAATTTCTAACCGGAACATTCCTGTCAAACTCCTGTTTAAAGATTCATTTTAGCTTGGCTGGCTACTTCCACTCCTGTTTTGGGTGAAACCTCGGCAGACTCCTTTGCAAACCACCATAGAGCAATTCAAAATCAGCCTTTTTCCTACCAAGAAGAGAGGCTCCACAAGAACAAGAAAGGCTATTATTACCATCTAATGAATCCTGTCATTCAGTTATGTGAGGTGCATCAAGGCCATCTGCCCTCGTTCTCAGTGACACTCTACTGTATTTGTTTCTTATACTCACAACAGCCTGCCACAATTAGGAAATGTAACCGATTAATTAACTGTCACACAAGTCGCCGCAATTAATGACCCGTCTCTCCTGTTGGCTTACAAGTACACCACTCTTATAACAAAAGCCTGACAGCAACGGAATGATGCAGGGACGCCTTATCGAGAAAAGCAATTAGCTGACATTTAAGAAAAGCCTGTTTCTGCTGGGGGTTGGACTCCATAAAATTCCAGAGAAGACGTGATAAAAAGTATTAGGGTTATCAGATGATTCAAACGTTTAATTAAAAATGTATTATTTCACTTTTATATACACTAGTTTTATATTTTCTACTGTACTACATTCTTCGTAGCGTTACATTGTCTAATTTATTACATTTCCTTTAAACATCCTCTCCTCATTTTTCTATTTAGCCTCTGTGCATTTAATCTACCAATATAAACTTATTAATGTCATTTACATTAATTCTTACATATGTCATCTATGCTGTCCAAGTAGGTTGGTCACCGAGTCTTAGCCCTATCAAGGTTTCTTCCGTACAACAGTTAGGGAGTTTTCCATTAAAATGTCCTACAGACGTCCATGACTGGACCATATGCACTTCAACAGAATGGATTTATTAACTTTTAATTAACTTACACATCATGTCATGCATGCTGAGGGCAGCATGGGCATTAACCAGAAACTTTCCTTTTTGATGGAACATATGAGCATGTGCAAGCTGTATAAGGAAGCCATATAAGGAACTGTGGTAGGTGGTAGCCTTGCGGGTAGGGTACTGGACTATGGACCAGAAGGTCCAGGGTTCAAATCCCACCTCTGCCAAGCTGCCACTGTTGGGTCCTTGAGCAAGGCCCTTAACCCACAACTGCTTGGACTGTAAGACTGTACCAATTGTAAGTCGCTCTGGATAAGGGCGTCTGCTAAATGCTGTAAATGTAACTGTCCAATAACATGTACTGTTCTTATCTATTATGCCCCCTATATTCTAATAGTGCTGCATACAGAATCTAGGGAATAGTGAACATGGGAATCTCATATCATCATCACAGCTATGGGATTTTCACAGGAAAACACAGCAAACAAGCAATAAATATGTTCAGACGTCAGTCTGAATACATATAATAGCATTACAAAGAAAGAACATCAACAAAGTGTTGCCTATTACACATAGCTGGTGAAGAAGGACAAGATGACACACATTCATTTTTCACAGCTAGCCAGAGCCAAACAGGCAGCACAGGATGCAAGGCGGGAACCAAACCTAAACACCACGGCAAAACCGCTCAAACCTAGTGGAATCTGTGACCAGCAGATTCGACTAGGCTTAAACACCAGCATGAGCCAGACCTTAATTTATGATGCCACACTTGTATTTAAAAGCCTCACTGATTCCTAAATGACTTGCTGTAGCCATTAGGCAACTCAAGAGCCATTAACTCAATATTGATAGGGTGTAAGCCAGCCAAAACATTTAAGATTTGGGCTACACCCATCCTATAAAGAGGACCAAGCAAGAGCCAGCACAGGCCTGAAACCCAGGATCGGTACAGCATGGGATTCAGAAGGTTTTCTTTCTTATTGATCCATGTTAACCGAGATTATAGGACACAAGCCATAATTACATGCAACATTCCACTCTTGCAGAGTGAGCTTGGTTACTGACAGCATTGGCTCAGATTGGAGCTTAGATACTTTATATTGTATAGCGAATGGAAAAATTGGTTCCCTAACTGGAAGGATGATTGTGGCTTTTATCCAAGCAGCTGAATACAACGGAAGCCTATATTAAAAGCAGCAGCACAAGTTTTAAGGAAGCTCTTTACTCTCAAGATCTGATCAGTCAACACCATGTCAAGAATGCACTGTGTGCTCTTCAGGAAATGTGACATGGAACAGTTTAATATACATAGCTGCAAAGGAAATGACTCCCTCACAACGCATGTATATGCAAGTGTTAAGTCTAATTCGCCTGGATATTAAGAATCAACACAATACTTAAAACTTGTTTTTGAGTTTTGGGAGCACAGAGGCAGTAAAGCATTGCAGTCCCAGAAAATATAAAAGCTTGTAAATTTAATTACTCCTTGTCCCTGCAACAGTGACCCCTACTAAAGCTAGCAATGGACGGCTGGCCTGGTTAATTTTGGGACAGGGTTAGAACAATTGAAAAATTTGAAAACATAAATCATTCATCTTCTTTACCCACTTAATCCAATTCAGGGTTGCACAGACACAAGGTGCAAATCAACACTGGAGAGGATGCCAGGAAACTGCACCCTATATACGACATAACAGACTTCTGAGACACCAACTGACCTTACGCAGTCTTTGGAATGAGAGAAGAAACCCATGCAGAATATACAAACTTCACACTAGCAGTGGCCAGGCTGGGTCTCAAACCCGGTCTATGGAGCTGTCAGAAAACGATGAGGGGAAATACCCCCCAGCAGACAACAAGAGAACATGATGTTGGAATCTGAGTTGTTACTGTAGTAATGGAGATGGTGTCCATGCTCATCTACTTTGTGTTTTGGGTACAGTCCAGGCAATTTGATCATTAAACATAACGCAACCAACAATTATATTTAGAAACAATTTCTACTTCTGAAGCGTCCTTGCACTTGCCAAGACAACGGAAGAGTTTAGAAACAAGTGGGGCATTTCAGTTCTTCTAGGTAATCGAAGACTATCAATTAGAGCTGATTGATAAGGATAAGGATTTACAACTACATCTATGAAACGTCACTCATTTTGTGCCATTTCTTTTACTGAAAACAAGTCAAACATTTTGTTCCCAAACATCCATTTGCTATTGTGGATTTGAGGGACATTCACATTCCCTTTTAGTTTAAGAGCTCACATTTACCACAATTCTGATAGCACAAAGGTAGCACAGATTACAAAATGGTTCATTATCGGGGCGGAATGGTGGTTCAAGTGGTCAGTGCTGCCACGTCACAGATCCAGAGATTCCCAGTTAGATTCCTGGCCTTTACTGTTCTTGTGTCTCATTTACATGTTCTCCACATTTCTGTGTGAGTTTACTCTGGATTTGTTTCACATTCCAAAGACATGCATTAGGTCAACTGGTCTCTCTAAAGTGGATTGGTGTCATGAGAACGGCTTCCTACCTTGCACCCTGTGCTAATCAGGCTCCCCACAACCCTGAATTGGATTAATGAAAATGGGCATGAAAATAAATTCCCTGAAAAATAATGCTACATACAAGACATACGAATAGTAATGAGTACTGCAGTGAAGCGTTTTAGAAATATAATTTAATGACTGCATATAACTGCATTATATCAACAGCTTTCAGCATTATGACAGCACCTATCTGCTGTCCACCATAGTGACCACTGGGTACTAATAACAACAGACCGTGGTGGCACAGCGGTCAAGGTTCATATATTTGTTTATTTAACTTTGCATCAACAGCTATTCCCGACAGGAGCAAGGCTACATCAGTGCCAGTCAGACGCACTCACGCTGGCCCTAACGCATGTGTTTGGAGCGTGGGAGGAAACCGGAGAACCCAGAGTAAGCCCAGGTGGACACGGAGGAGTACAAGTATCATACAGGAGGAGTATGAGATCAGGATCGAACCAGGGATCTCTGGAGCTGTGACCGCACTAAAGCTTGCACCACTACGCTGCCCAATCATACATTTACAGCATTTAGCAGACGCCCTTATCCCGAGCGACTTGCAATTGATCCAAGCAATTGTGGGTTAAGGGCCTTGCTCAAGTACCCAACAGGGTTGGATTTGAACCCTGGACTTTTTGGTCCAGTATCTTAACCACTTGGCTACCAAAGTCCTACCACATTTGAGCAAGTATATTAATAGTGTCTCAGCTTGTTTCAGTTGGATTGGGTGGGTGGGTGCTCCAGAACCTTTTCCTAGAGACCACAGTACACGGGTGCAAAGCAGGACACCAGTCAAGCTGGGTAGAAGTTGCAGGTCACCCGACAGGCCTCTCCTCCCCCAGACAGCTGCGACTGTGATGCTCAACCAAGACAGACAGTGGTGGCTCAGGAGTTAAGGGTCCTGGGTTTAATCTCAGCACTGCCAACCTGCCACCGTTGGGAACTTGAGCAAGGCCATTAACCCACAATTGTTCGGGTCGTACCTTGTAAGCCGGTATCATTTGTAAGTCGCCCTAGATATGGATGCCATGCACTAGTAGGACTTGGACCCAGATCCCTGCAGCAGTGGGCTTTATAGAAAGAAAAAACCTACTGTGCATATACAGATTATAAAGCCTGGGGGAAAGAATAGATAAGGAACTCTTATGAACAGTAATTTTTACATTTCCTGAAGGTAGCCTTAGAGAAGTAGTGAGAATGACCAGGAAAGTGTATGGTGTTTGAGATAACTCCATATATTACTGCCATATCGTCCTGTCTATTCGACAAAGACGAAATACAGACCAGTAGAGATTTGTATTTAAGAAAAAGAAAGGTGGTAGAAGTTTGAGGAGTGCATAAGAACAAAGCTGGAGCCCTGTTCCAGTCCGAGCTCCTCCTCTGCCAAACACTGAGTAATAAACCCGCTAAAATTTGGCGGCACTTCTGTTATGGGAGGGCCAATGAAAACAGCGGGCGCGCAAAGGCAAGAATCCATCCATTTTTATCCATGTTTGGGTAATAACTGTTTACTCTAAAAGCGAACATAAATGCTGAACAATGCTGCGCCATCGCAAAGTTTGCATCCGAGCCAATCTGGTGGGCGAAAACCGCTGTTTGTTTATTAGCAGCCCCCAAACTCCTGTAAGCGTGCAATGTAAATATGAGCGCTGCACGGGCTGTATGCGGCAACCCCGAGATTATTAGCACGGAAACGACCCGAAATGAGCAGCCCGACACCTGCAGCGCTGCAGAAGGGAACAGGGCTTGATACTAGAGCGGGATGTGCAGCATGGAAAAAGCGGCGAATCGATGGATCTGCAGGCGTTAGCTGCACTAGCTTTAGCTTCATCTCAATCACAATAGTAACAGCGCGCAGATGTTGAACGAGGCGCCTGACAGCACAGCCCTCACAGCCGAGCTCCGTTTACGGCTCCCCGACACCAAACCCGTCACCTCCCGGGGTATTTCCAGAGCACACCGTCCAGGAGGTCAGCCCTAGTGTGAGAGCAACAGCAGAGAGGATCCAGGGCGCACACAGGCTGGCCATGGAGAGGCGCTCCCATCCCCCACAGCCAGTCTCTGCTCTCCCCGCGTCCTCCATCTTTGATACCAACTAACAGCCAGCGTGCCCCCACAAAGCTCTCCAAAATTATCCACAAACTCGCGCAAACTTACCTCAGGCCGCCCGAACGAAATCTCCGCAAAGCTCCGCGGCGATAATTAGTTCAATTTAATGAATGTATACTTTATGTTTTATATTCTAATTTAGACGTGAAGCGGAACCGCGCCTTTCGCCAGAGAAGCAATCCTAAACTGCCATCTGGTGGCATTCAGCGCGGGGAAATGGCGCGAGCGCACACTGATCTCAGCTCGCCCCCTGCTGGCGTAAACATGAACTGACGCTGTGCTTAAAATGCAATTACACACGGGGGATTTAGGCAGTCATGGAGGGGCTTCAGAAGTTTCGTCCCCCTTTATAAGATTGTCTAGAAATACATGGTTTAAAAATATAGTATATAATAAAGTATTGAGCGAAATCCAGGATACGCTATGTTGTTGTGCGTGTGCCGCATGTAGTATATGTGTGCACTCGTATACATACATGCTAATGACAATATAAGCTTAGCATGCCTTTTAGTTAATTCCGCACCGTGCTGTATAAAAGAAAACATACAGTACTTAATTAAATACACTATTTTATATACATGTATAGTTGTTTTGGTGACACAGCGGTCTAAAATGCTGGCCCATCGCTTGTTTTGACCCAGGTTCGAGTCTTGGCGTTGCTTTCTGGCTGCTTCAGGAGTCAAATGCAGACACAATTAGCCATATCTGAGGAAGGAGAGGTTGGTCAGGAGATCATCTCTCTGCACTGCAACAGTGACCTCAACCCAGCCCTGCAGTCCAGGACACACACCCCTAATAAGCAAGGCTGAAACTTGGGTGGGAAAAATTCACATCCGTGTTATGACAATTCCATCAATTTTATCTTGTGAATAGCGATTTTATATATTTACGTAGTATACATATACATAGTGTTGCACTTGCAAGTTACTGTGTATTGAGCGTTCTGTCCATTTTTTTCCTAATTAGATTGAGACATTAGACCAGCCTTACGATTAATGACTGTAGCCCATCTGATACTAGGCCTATACACAAGTTACTTCCACCTTCAATGGCCAAAATGTAAACATAATGAAAATAGATATGGCTTCAAAAAATCTTAAACTGAAAGGCTACTTAGTTTTAATAGTAATTGGTTAATTATCTCATTGGTTGATTAATAAGCTATCTGAATATTTTAAGAGCAAATCACCAACTCCAACACTTCATACAACTACTCTTAACTTCATACATACAAGTAACTTCACACAAAACAGAAAAGAGCCGCTCCATTAGTGTGGTTGGAAGCAGCAGTCCCAGTTGGGGCTTGTAATGCTAATGTTGAATGATACATTTACAGAACCCTGCGATACAATAGCGCTCTGTCCAGTGTGTACCTCTGCCTGCATCCAGGGAATTCCAAATGAGGCTCCAGTCCCTCCCATGTGACCCTGATAAGCGCGTGTAAAACTGGACACAAAGAGGTTCAAATGTTTGACAAGTAGCTCTTTGTCTCAATAAAACAATAACAAATAAGTATTACATTTAAGAAGCCCCAACGTTACATTTTCTCACACAAGGTTTGAGAAAAATTCTTACCCTTTATGGTAGACAAGCCAACAGTCTACCTCACTTCCAGAACCAGGGTTAAGGAAGACAAAATACAGTGGTGCTTGAAAGTTTGTGAACCCTTTAGAATTTTGTTTATTTCTGCATAAATATGACCTAAAACCATCATCAGATTTCCACACAAGTCTTAAAAGTAGTTAAAGAGAGAACCAGTTAAACAAATGAGACAAAATATTATACTTTGTCATTTATTTATTGAGGAAATTGATCCAATATTATATCAGTGAGTGGCAAAAAGTATGTGAACCTCTAGGATTAGCAGTTAATTTGAAGGTGAAATTAGAGTCAGGTGTTTTCAATCATTGGGATGACAATCAGTTGTGAGTGGGCACCCTGTTTTATTTAAGGAACAGGGATCTATCAAAGTCTGCTCTTCACAACACATGTTTTTGTGGAAGTGTATCATGACACCAACAAAGGAGATTTCTGAGGACCCCTCAGAAAAAGAGTTGTTGATGCTCATCAAGCTGAAAAAGGTTACCAAAAACCATCTCCAAAGAGTTTGGACTCCACCAGTCCACAGTTTCAGACAGATTGTGTACAAATGGATGGAAATTCAAGACCATTGTTTACCCTCCCCAGGAGTGGTCGACCAAACAAAGATCACTCCAAGAGCAAGGCGTGTAATAGTTGGTGAGGTCCACAAAGGACCCCAGGGTAAACTTTCTAAGCAACTGAAGGCCTATGTTAATGCTCATGAGTCCACCATCAGAAGAACACTGAACAACAATGGTGTGCATGGCAGGGTTGCAAGGAGATCTCTCCCCAAAAAGAACATTGCTGCTCGTCTGCAGTTTGCTAAAGATCACGTGGACAAGCCAGAAGGCTATTGGAAGAATGTTTTTAAAATCGACAGATGAGACCAAAATAGAACTTCTTGGTTTAAAGGAAAAGCGTTATGTTTGGAGAAAGGAAAAACACTGCATTCCAGCATAAGAAACCTTATCCATCTGTGAAACATGGTGGTGGTAGTATGATGTTTTGGGCCTGTTTTGCTGCATCTGGGCCAGGATGGCTTGCCATCATTGATGGAACAATGAATTCTGAATTATATCAAAAGAATTCTAAAGGAAAATGTCAGGACATCTGTCCATGAACTGAATCTCAAGAGAAGGTGGGTCATGCAGCAAGACAACGACCCAAAGCACACAAGTCGTTCTACCAAAGAATGGTTAAAGAAGAATAAAGTTCATGTTTTGGAATGGCCAAGTCAAAGTCCTGACCTTAATCTAATCGAAATGTTGTGGAAGGACCTGAAGTGAGCAGCTAATGTGAGGAAACCCACCAACATCCCAGAGCTGAAGCTGTTCTGTACGGAGGAATGGGCTAAAATTCCTCCAAGCCGGTGTGCAGAACTGATCAACAGTTACAGGAAACGTTTAGTTGCAGTTATTGCTGCACGGGGGTGGGGGGGACATACTTTTGCCACTCACTAATATGTAATATTGGATCATTTTCCTCAATAAATAAATGACCAAGTATAATACTTTTGTCTCATTTGTTTAACTGGGTTCTCTTTATCTACTTTTAGGACTTAGAAAATTCTAAAGGGTTCACAAACTTTCAAGCACCATTGTATTCTGAGATGGGTAAAATGTCATGTTATTGGTAGGG
This sequence comes from Ancistrus triradiatus, assembly GCA_025084515.1. Lineage (NCBI taxonomy): Eukaryota > Metazoa > Chordata > Actinopteri > Siluriformes > Loricariidae > Ancistrus > Ancistrus triradiatus. Next base: position 44,669 of record JAJAGP010003654.1, read on the forward strand.
ACTGTTTTGGCTCCAGTGCTACTCTATTAACAACCATGAATCCTCTGTGAACTTTCAACTGAGAATCCAGTTCTGTAACTAATGCCACTGTATATGTGGGTGAAAGTAAGCAGGGTTTTATTGCCACAGTAAGATATGTCAAACTGCTGCCTCAATGTTATATGCTCTAGAGCCCAGTGTCAGCAGGACTTAGATTGTGGGCTTCTGCTGAACCACGAAAAACCCAATCCCCAAGCTCCTAGTAACAGTTACAGTATACAGTTATAGTAACATACTGTTCCAGGTATGGTTTAGAACTTGGTAGTGAATGGTGCAACCGTGGCCTAACCATTTTTATACTTTGTGAAGGAGAATGGTAGCTCAAAAGCTCTGCATGTGGAAGGTTGAGAGTTTAAATCAGAGCTATGCCAAATGACTATCGTTGGGTCACCAGGATTTGGTTGCCAGGATTTTCATGTTTATAAATAGTAGTCCTTTAACCTCTTGAGACCTCATTACCCTCCTCGGAGCTCTGATTTTTTTTTATGTCTAAAAACTGAGCACCGTCTTTGAACAGGAGGTATTTTTGTTTTTGTAAAATGCTCAAGAGGGTCTACAAATGAGGACCGAGTTGAGTAGAATGAAGTATGAGGAAAACCTCATGTCCTCAAGTGGAGACATGAGGCCTCAGGAGGTTAAAATATAATTTGTGTTTATCGAGTCCCAGTGCCGTGTTCTTGTTGAGTTGGGTGTCAAAGTCATGACTGGCTGTGTCTAGAGACACGATAGTCTTGGGGGCAGCCCTGACCAGTCCAAGTGAACAGCTTAGGATATGGTAACTTTGGGTGCCTGAAATCAGGAATTTAATAAGCGCGGGTGAAAGTGCTTTCTGGACTGCACCACCCATCCTTTATGTTGGGTTCGAACCCAGGTCCTCAGGAACTACATGCCACATGCCTGCAATACACAATATCTTTACCTGAAAATTTGGCTGTTATAAAAATTATAAACTTAAAGACTTAACGAGATTTGCTTAAGGGTACTAAGGGTATGATTTAAGTTAGGATTAGGTGTACTGTTTGACTATTTGACTATGATAATACACAGCCAATGGAAGGACCTAAAAAAACGGTTCAGTATTATAGGGTTAATATATATTTTAACAATTTAACAGATCATAATTTACCTGAGCAAAGAAGAACGAATAGAAATGATTGGATCTAGACCACAAGCTAATAAAACAGACTTGTTGCCAGGTTTAAGGTAACAGTCTGTTCTCCATAGTTGGTATTGAACTGTGGACAAAGATCCAGGGTTCAAATCACATCTCTGCCAAGCTTCCACTCTAAGGTCCTTGAGCTAGGCTTTTAACCTACAATTTATTGGGTTGTATCAGTTGTAAGTCGGTCTGGACAAGAGCGTCTGCTAAATGCTGTAAGTGTAAATATAACAGGGTCCATTTATAATATCAACTGGTGACTAGTATTCTTGCTTATTGTAAGGGTAAATTAGAAATGTTGAACATTTGCACTAGTGCATGATTAAGGCATGTTGATGGGAATTAACTACTTTATTCAGATTGTGTGTTCAGAATAATGGTGCATTACAGTAACTTTTCCATATAAATATAAATATTAAGTAATACAATGCATTACAGTTGTTTAATCCCATTTCAGTTACTGTTCAGTCAAAAAAATCGGACCTTGCGTTACTCATGTTTCTGAATGGAAAATATGAATGATTTCCAAAGCATTTACAACAAACTTCCTCATTATATTAGTTGTTTTGTGCCTCCCCCCAATCCAACACACACATACATGTCCATACCTCACTGGAATTTACAACATGAAAAAGTTCTTATTGTACAAAATAAAGTGACAACTTATTTTTACAGTGCAATTATGACAAGTGACATGCATTATGTATTATAATGTATGTGTATTATAATGCGCCCCGCTTGTAATGGCTCCACGCCACCCCTAGAGGGTGCACCCCCACTTTGAGAGCCACTGATTTAAATCAATCACTTGAAAAATTGTTTCGAAACGGTGGCCTTAGCGATGTCTGCTGGACAGATTTGTGCAACTGCCTCGGGAAAACCCGAAAAAGTCCATGCAAAGAAATATTTGAATATGGATGTTTTGTTTCTTAAATAAATGTCCAATTTCCAATGTCAGAATAAAATCATGAGATTCTTGCTGTAGTTGCATATAGTAAGGCGGTCAGGGTAGCTGTCTCATGTTAGCTTTTCTCGTCTTGGCGTTCGGATAAAAACAAATGTCTGTAATATTCTCATAAGTCTTGGCTCACGCAAATAGTGTTGTGAACATGATCGACATCTTGTTTCAAATATTGAGTTATAAAGGACTTCTGAAGAAATACTAAATGTACATTTAGTAGCATGTGCTTTTATACTCCTGCTTGAGTAAACTACTGTACATAAGCCATACGTCAACTTTTACTTGAGTATTTTATCAGATTAGTAGTACATTTACATTTATGCCCTGTCCACACGAACACGGATATTTTTAAAAACGTAGAATTTTCTATGCGTTTTGACCTCTCGTCCACACAAAAACAGCGTTTTAGGACTGGGGAAAACGGAGTTTCTTGCTTGTAACGTCACGTTGTGCGCCGGTATCTCCTTTGTTTAAATGAGGCGATTTTGTGCAATAGCGGACGTAGCCAAAATAGTGCCAGCTGTAACACTGCTGAACAAACTTGTTACAAATCTACAAATACATTTACAATTATTACTTTTTCATTACACTGAAGAACAGAGGCGTCAGAATGCGCTACGGAGGTCACTACTATATCCATCACACCCACGGAGCAGTTCCCGCCCCCTAGCGCGCTGGTTTTGGACGAGACCCGGTCGGACCTCTCGTTGTTGGGACAACTTTCAATACGAAGTGGTTGTTGAAGAAGAATGGCGAGAAAATGTTCACAAGGTCCAGGGTTCAAATCCCACCTGTGCCAAGCTGCCACTGTTGGGCCCTTGAGCAAGGCCCTTAACCCACAATTGCTTGGATTGTAAGATTGTATCATTTACATTTACATTTACAGCATTTAGCAGACGCCCTTATCCAGAGCGACTTACAATTGGTACAGTCTTACAATCCAAGCAATTGTGGGTTAAGGGTCTTGCTCAAGGACCCTAAATGCTGTAAATGTAAATGTCAGCTGCTTCGCCCGCACATAGGACTGCTGGTTTGGTACTGCTCTTGACAGAAACTGTGCGTGTTTTTGCGGACGAAGGTTTTTATTTAAACACGGAATGTTTTTTATAAACGAATTTGAAAACCCCCGTTTTAGAAAATACCCGTGTATTTTCGCCCTTATCCAGAGCGACGTACAATTGGTACAGTCTTACAATTAAGGGTCTTGCTCAAGGACCCAACAGTGGCAACTTGGCAGAGGTGGGATTTGAACCCTGGACCTTCTGGTCCATAGTCCAGTACCTTAACCGCTAGGCTACCACAGTAGTACTTATACTTATGCCTATGCTAAGTAAAGAACTGGCGTACTTCAACCACCTTTGTGAAATACTTTGTCTGAGTAACAACTCCAGCAATGAGTAACAGCCCTAGCAATGATCACAATAATTCCGACCTGCACAGTGAGGTCAGCCCACCATGTTCGGCTAAAAGCGATTCGCGATTTAACAATGTTTGTCCCTGCGCTGGCACCCGTACACCAAGTCTACTAACTGAAAGAAATGGTGCAGAGAGAAGAGGCGGGATTCAGTCATGATGAAGCTGCGCTGATCACACACACACATATATACACACACTGCGAGACCCGGACAAGCTCGGATCCAACAGCAAATTATACCCACAGAAAGGATTTCACCGCGTGCCCCGGAGTCTGCTTGGCGCTTTCTGAACTACGGGCCTCGATTCGCCGAGTTTGTGTCGGTGTGCGGCGCGGATTTGAAGAATAACACCTGCGATCATGGCTACGCTAACTAGCTAGGTCCGTATTTCCCTATAGAAAGTTAGCCATCTCTGTTACCAAGCGAATCTTACCCGCGTAGCTCCATCCACAGACTGTCTGCTACCACTTTATCTGGGTTTAGCATCCGGATTGAAAACAACGCAACAAACTGTGATATAAATGGATTGAGAGGTTTGATTGAAGAGCTCCGGCCCAACGTCGTTCGTGTGCCGATAAACTAACGCGTTCGCTCAGAAAGGTGAGCATTTCTACACATTTTATATTTTTTCTCTGGTCCTAACGTTGTTCTGCCTTTAATTATACGTTGTGTAACTCGAATCTTGTGCCCAGTGTGTAAAATGTTTTAACCCTGCTGTTTGTTTTGACGGCAACTTAATTTAGCTCGGGCTGTGTCTCAAACCGCAAACTGCCGTCCTCAATAGTAAACAAATTAGCGCACTACGTACTGGTACTCTGGTTATTATTATTGCACCTTATCTATGGCGTAGTGTGCGGTTCGGGACGCAGCCCAGGTTAAGGCAGGAACTCGAAACCTAACTAGATGAACGTTTGTTTGCTCGGAAAGCTAACGATAACTAGCCACCTTGCTAGCTACTAACTGCCCAGCTTTGTTTTGTTTACTCACGTTGTTTTCTTAACCATGTAACATCTTGTTTAAACCTATTATTCAACAGTTATCCCAATAAACACAGTAGTTGTCATTTGCAAATGCCCTTGTCACACAATGTACGCGGTCTGAGGGAGCTAAACCAATTAATATCGCAGTGTTTACTAATATACGAACAACGTCGATATGGTGTTAAACTATGCCATTGTGTATTTACTCGTAATATTATTACACATACAAGTCAAAACTTAAAAATACACACAGACCGAGTAATAAATAACGCAAATTAAGTTGTTACAAGCGCACTTTAAGCTCTGAGATATTTGATTGTAAGTGAACAGACGGTTCTCATAGTCGATGTGTTGATGTGGGGGAAAATGCTCAGGAAAAAAGACCTGAACGATTTGAACCAGGGATAGATAGTAAAATGTAAATAAAATAAAGAAACAGGGAATTGATATGTAATGGTCAGTGCTGATACTAAAGTCACCGTATGGGAAACACTGAAGTGTCTTGGGTGTTTAGTCAATAATGGTATGCTACCGCATCCCGTATGGCATTGCTGACTGCGGCATGTGATATGGTGTTCTGACAACGTCTAGATTCTATGATGTGCGATCTCGGAGTGTATAATGTACGTTAAGCGACATGGAACATCTTTGTCTGTGTGACGGATGTGTGAAAGGGCCGGAGTTCATATGTGAAAACAGCATTCTGAGTTTGTGAAGTTGTTCATCTGGCAAGGCGATTTCGGCATCACTCCGTTCATTATTACAGCTTGTTTTCAAAAATAAACAAAGACTAAATTGTTTTCATTTAAATAGCATGACAAGGGGACTGTGGTAGCCTAGTGGTTAAGGTACTGGACTCTGGCTCAGAAGGTTCAGGGTTCAAATCCCACCTCTGCCAAGCTGCCACTGTTGAGTCCTTGAGCAAGACCCTTAACCCACAATTGTTTGGATTGTAAGACTGTACCAATTGTAAGTCACTCTGGATAAGGGCGTCTGCTAAATGCTGTAAATGTAAACAAGGACTACCAAAAATAAACGGACTTTCAGCGGTTCTGTATGCTCACCCCGGTTACTATGGATTTTGTGGGTCACTCCAGCTCTGGACTTGCTAATTTCAAAGTAAGATAGTAGTGCTGCCTGTTATAATCAAATGAACAACAATAATAACACAAATGCTTGCTTTTGTTTTGAATTCACTTAATACCAAGCTGGTTATGTTCATGTGAGCGTGTCCATTGGTGTGTTGTTTTGGTCTACCACTGATTACTTGTCTTAGGGTCACTAAGTAATGCATATTTGAACAGATTTCGAATGGCGTAAGCTAGTACTGAGCAATACGACCTCAATATCACGATAAAATAAACATTTTACTTCGATTTTTAGTTTTGTTGATGTTGTTTTTCTTTGCACTCATAGTTCACTGACAAGGCTTGTACTGTAAATATGCTCAAAACTATGTGTTTTCAAATGAAAGTGATTTGATTTTAAAAATAACTGAAGGAAACACATTTATTGATCGTTATATATTGAATATTTCAACCAATTTAAATCCTTTGTGATTTGGTAGGATGTGACATTGGTTATTTCTTTCCATATTCTTGAATCTTTTTCATATTGTGTAGCATTTGTAAACACAATGGGGAACGTATTAAGAGATTTTAAAAAAAGTGTAAACAGAATTTAAAAATAATAATCAGCATGGCAAGATTAAGTTGGTTAATGGTTCTGAATGTCGGTTTCGAATAGTTTTTAATGAATTGCCCAGCCCTTGTGTAGGCTAGTATGTTTCTACCAGTTTTTTGTTGTTCAGTATCTGACCGAAGGTGATTGTAGAATGTGCCAGATATTTGATTGCAGAGTCTGAAGTGGCTCATCTAGATGTTTTGCAGGCTGTGCAGTTGTCAGGCAAAACAACAGCTGTTACATTATATAAAGAAGTAAAAAAAGGATACGGTTTCAGATTGGAATAAGGTTGTATAGCTTGTTAGATTTAACGACCATGAACTCATCACAACATTTTGTCAGTGTAATTGAATTGAGAGTTAAACCTTATTGCCAGCTTATCGTCAAGATATTAAATATGTGACGTTTCCCTGGTACAGTTTCACAGGAACTATAGTCTGAATCTCTGCCATTAATGTTATTTAGCCTTACTGATTGTATGTGAAAAATTGGAATTGGTTGGATTAGATAATTAGGAATGCTCCTGACCTATGGCATGTGTCACAAGTAGTCTGTCAAATGATCTGCATCTGGATTTCTCAACACCAACACTCGTCTGGTTAATGACAACACTTTGCGTTGAGTTGTTGTACTGTTAAGATCTTGGAGAGCTCTGTATTTGATTTTTAAAAAAGTTTAGCAACCGTGCAATTGAAGGATTACCAGACCTTTCAGTAGTTGTGTAAATATTCCCAATGTTGGAAGCTCGAGGAGCAATCGCATTTCAACACAGCTCAAAATGATCCCCACTCCTTGTCGACACGTTGGGAATGGCTTAAAAGTGAATCCTCTCTGTATTAATAACAAATGAAGCTTATCTCCATTTAATCTGGCCATGTGATGTAAGAAAACATGACTCAAGTGCTTACTGCTCTTTGCAAAGCTCTCTCTGATTCCTTTACGATATATTTTTGGTGCAAATGGCCAGTAAAATTAGTAGAGAGGGTTAGGAAACCTATCACATACACTAACTCTCCCTCACTTCCACTGAGCCTGATCAGGTTTACCAACACGTAGGTGCACTTTGTATGTATCAGTAGTAGACTGTATGATCAAAATCCTTGATCACTGAATATTTAATTTTAATAATTAATTCAGTGAACCAAATTGCTACTTGAAAGACACTAAAGCACATTTCAGAATATTTATTTGGTGCTATAGTTTGTAAAATTGTCAAGGTATGCATATAATGTAACCATTGAATTGTATACCGTATAAAAAGTTAATGTAGACCATTCTCAACCAAAATAAATGTAAAAAAAAAAGACATTTTACCTGGCCAATGGTGTTATTCCTATCAAAACGGGGAAAAATTTCATTTTAAGCAGCCTCTATTAAAAGTTGGTCTCAGTACTTCTTACTATGATCCAAACAATGTTGTTTTTTGTTGTTGTTTTTTTTTTGCCACTACTGCTGATTTACCGTCTAGGATGTAAGAACTGTGTTGTTTTTTGTTTGTTTGTTTTTTTTACATTATTTTTATATGTATTTTTTTTATATTTTATATTATTTTATATTATTTAAGGACACTTACAGCAGGGTCATATTTACTTTTGAAAACTGTTTATGTTGTGTTGGCAGGCACTTTAATAAAGTTACTTTAAAAACATACTTTTAGCCAAGTTTTTTTTTTATTATTATTTTGTTCTATTGTTATCAGTAGTCAAATTAGTTTATTAGCTTTTATTACTTTGCCCACATGCAAGAGTGTTGATTATTGTGGCTTGTAATAAAGTCTACAAAATTAACTCCCTGGCTTCTAATTAAGAAATGAAGTAATTTTACATTTACAGCATTTAGCAGACGCCCTTATCCAGAGCGACTTACAATTGATACAGTCTTACAATCCAAGCAATTATGGGCTAAGGGCCTTGCTCAAGGACCCAACAGTGGCAGCTTGGCAGAGGTGGGATTTGAACCCTGGACCTTCTGGTCCATAGTCCAGTACCTTAACAGCTAGGCTACCACAGTCCCAATTTTGCTTGTATAGGTATTCGAAAGTGCTAGTTTAAGTTCAGACTGGTGTTTGTTTGGTGTTCAAATACTGCACCGAAACCGGTACAGTAAGTTAAGTAGGTAAAATGATCTCATTTGTTTCGGTTGTCTTTAGTGTCAGTGATATCTTGCTGCCATTTTGTCTTATAAACAAATTTTAACATGGGTTCAGAGCTACAGGCTAAGTTGGCTAAGCATGGCTTGCATTAGCTAAGCTGGCTTAGCTGTTGCTGGTGGTGGGATGGCAACAAAGAAACTGATCTGGTAAGAACTGTAGCGACGCTGCATAGAGTAGAGACCGGAGAGTTGGGGAACGTTAGCTTAAACTATTTTGCATACCTTTTTGTTTTTCTGTTTCAGTTTTTAGGTCCCTTGAGTTGATGCAGTAAGAAACAGGTGGAAACGCATAATATTGCATTTTAAACACCCTGATACACAGGCGAACTCAAAGCTTATGAAACGGCCAAAATAGCCTCTAGTATTTGGTGGTGAATCATTCTGAACACAGTGGTATCATGCAGCAACATTGCTGGGGGTTTAAACACTGTGTACATTTACAGTATACTTTGTTAAACACCCCTGTGCTGCCGGTACAGTGTGTTGGTGTACAGTTGGGTTTTGTAACTTTTCTCCTTCCCTCGCTCAGCTCGTGTTAGTCATTCTTTATCCCTTCATATGTGGTCATTGTTTGACCGCAGGGAGCTGGTGGCTAGATATTTTTAGTTGCTTGACAATTCATGACCCACCAGTGACCAGCAACGTTGCAGGGTCTGATGTATCCGGAACCACTTGCACTATGAAATGTCACTACAGTGTCATTGTGACTGCTGTGCTGAGCATGGGTTACTACCAAAATAATATCTGGTCAGTGGTGGTCCAGTTCTACAAATGGTTTATTCAGATGGAGCTGAAGTGTTTCATAGAAACAAATGGACTACAGTCGATATGTATCTAAAATAGGTGGCAAGCTGACACCCCAGAAATGTTTTTTCCTCAGAGTTATTGGTAGAGTTAAATCAGTATTACACAAGTGTCTTGAGCCACCTGCTGGAAACAGCAGGTTTGTGAGGACCTGGGTTCAAACACTGGCCGAGCTTGCATCATGAATTCTGGGACCCCATGTGACCCTGCTCATAAAATTCAGAGGTAAAATCTAAGCAGATATCCAGCGCAGGCTACTTTATTGTCATTTCAGTTGAGGATATAAGTGTGGCAAACTTTTGGTAGACACATCTTTGATATACAGGTAGGTTGAATGTCCGCATTACGTTCTGTGAAACAGGATGCTGACCGAAATGGATGTTGATGGGACATTACCATCGTCACATAGTAATTTAGATACTTTGCTTGTAGTGTTTATTTGTATTATTAGTTTTAATAATAATATTAATTAAACCACAATATGAAAAGGTTTAGTGAAGTACTGTACAATCATTCGTAGTAATTCTTATTTGTATGTGTAATAAAACTTGAAAACCTACAAAACTTGAAAACCTACAAAAACCTACAAAAGAATAATGAACTTTGAAAAGTAGTCCTGTGTGTGTGTGTTTTTATATATATATATATATATATATATATAATGACAGATTGTTGTTTCCTATTATAGTTCCTATTATAGTTCATTAGGCATTGACCGAATGTGGCTCGGAGGGATGTAAATCAGCGCCTACCTGTACTGTCTAACAGTGCAGCCATGTTATTGATTGCCATTATTGGATTATTAAGAAGGTTTTTGATGTTTAATGTATTTAGTTTTTCTTCGTCACACAAGTCACTGATGGTTTGTATCTCATTTGTGTACCTAATAAAGTGACTGAGTGTACAGTGGTGCTTAAGTTAGTAAACCCATCAGAATTTTCTTTATTTCTGCATAAATATGACCTAAAACATCATCAGATTTTCACACAAGTCCTTAAAGTAGATAAAGAGAACCCAGTTAAACAAATGAGACAAAAATATTATACTTAGTCATTTATTTATTGAGGAAAATGATCCAATATTACATATTAGTGAGTGGCAAAAGTATGTGAACCTTTGCTTTCAGTATTTCTCCAAACATAACGCTTTTCTTTTAAACCAAGAAGTTCTATTTTGGTCTTATCTGTCCACAAAACATTCTTCCAATATCCTACTGGCTTGTCCACGTGATCTTTAGCAAACTGCAGGCGAGCAGCAATGTTCTTTTTGGAGAGCAGTGGCTTTCTCCTTGCAACCCTACCATACACAGCATTGTTGTTCAGTGTTCTTCTGATGGTGGACTCATGAACATTAGCCAATGTGAGAGGCCTTCAGTTTCTTAGAAGTTACCATGGGGTCCTTTGTGGACCTGATAACTATTACACGCCTTGCTCTTGGAGTGAAACTTTGTAGATCGACCACTTCCTGGGGAGGGTAACAATGTATCTTGAATTTCTCCATTTGTACACAATCTGTCTGACTGTGGATTTGTGGAGTCAAAACTCTTTAGAGATGGTTTGGTAACCTTTTCCAGCTTGATGAGCATCAACAACTCTTTCTGAGGTCCTCAGAAATCTCCTTTGTTTGTGCCATGATACACTTCCACAAATGTGTTGTGAAGAGCAGACTTTGATAGATCCCTGTTCTTTAAATAAAACAGGGTGCCTACTCACACCTGATTGTCATCCCATTGATTGAAAACACCTGACTCTAATTTCAGCTTCAAATTAACTGCTAATCCTAGAGGTTCACATACTTTTGCCACTCACTGATATATAATATTGGATCACTTTCCTCAATAAATAAATGACCAAGTATAATATTTTTGTCTCATTTGTTTAACTGGGTTCTCTTTATCTACTTTAAGGAATTGTGTGAAAATCTGGTGATGTTTTAGGTCCTATTTATGCAGAAATATAGGAAATTCTAAAGGGTTCACAAACTTTCAAGCACCACTGAATGTATATTAGGGGTGGGTCTTGGAAAGGATTTCACAAGTTCACGAGTTATGATATGATGATACCATGATACATTGTGATATGATGCATATTGCGATATATTCCACATAGTGTAGCTGTTTTTATATTTTCAGTGAACTATCTTAGTCGTCTTAATACATCTCATCACATGGATAATTCAGTGGTCAACTTGAGTCAGAACACTGTAATGTGACATCTACAGTCGTGATCATGGTCTACACTCCATTTAAAATGTTTTTCCCTTCCTTCAAAAAAAAAAAAAAGGTATTTTGAGCTGAAAGTCAATGTACTACATCACAAAAATAAATATTGCTATGTTGCTGTATCGGAGTGTCTTCTTTTTATTATTTAATTGTTTTTTTTGTTTTTTTTTTGTGTAAATAATAAATGTATATATGTATACATAGGAGGTGAACCAACCCTAGATGGGGCTTCCATAGTCCATAGCAGTGCATTCAATCACAGTGGCATATTTTGGCGATACAAGTTGACCAAGCATGTCTTTGGAATGCGGGAGGCTCTGGGAGTACCTGGAAGAAATCCCATGTTGACATGGATGTGCAAACTATACACAGATGGTGACCAGGCTGTGAATTGAACCTGGGTCTCTGGAGCTGTGAAGCTATAGAGCTAAATCACTGCCCCACCATGCTGCCCTCTTGTCTCATTTTATAGATTCTCATTCCCAATGAGCACCGTCTACAGCATCGCTCATAGAGAGAGAAATTGAATAATTTTAGTGCTTATGATACACACATTATCGAGGTTTGAACTTTTCAGTTTCTACACGGATCAACTCTCTAAAGGCTTTGAGTGAAATTCCTTATCTCATATCAGGCAGTCCAAGTACTGTCACTGTTTAATGACACGACTGGTTTTCAGTTTTATTTACCTACTGCTTTTAATGCTTCCGTTCTGTTGTTTGTCTGCAGGCCTCACCTGGTGATCCTTGAGAGCTCGGAGTAAAGGCCAAGACCTGGACGGTCATGACTTCAGACCAGGAAGGGAAAGATATAGTGAACCACAGGCGCAGGCAGTTAAGGAAGTGAGGAAAAAAGACAATTCCTCTTTTGGTAATCTATTTGTCTTTGTTGCTATCTGAACGGATTGGTTTAATTCGTTGTGGTTTCTTTCTCCTCCTCTCGGTGCATTTATATCTATGGTATTGAAAAAAAAACCAAAACAGATTTTTGGTGTTCATTTTTGATTATAAGATGACCATAGTGTGGAAAACATGTATTGGGGTCTTACATGAGGCAGATTATTTCCCTCTCGTGACAGATTTGGTTCTTTCATGGCGTTGTGAATGGCAAAAAACCACATCCGTTCAGACCTTTTCAGTTCCTGAAATGCTTGACGCAGATTGACGTTATAGAATAAATAAAATATAAAAACTTTAAATATATTGGAGAATAAAATCTTGAGGAATGTCTCCGCACCTTGTTGAATCTGTGCCACGAAAAAGCAGTTCTGAAGACAAAAAACTAACCGTACTAGCAAGTGTACCTAAAAAAAACTAGCTGGTGAGTTAATGAGTATTAGTAACTTTGTTGCTTTTAAGTCAGAGTAAATGGTTACCTTTGTGTCATTAAAGCAGCAGTTGGCACACTACTGTCGTTCGGACTGCTTCCCTCATTTTTTAAAGGTTTTATTTTATTGGTTACATGACTGCTTAAATCCTTTCATGGCATGAAATTAGCCGTAGTCAATCATTGTCATGCTCATAGCCCTACTTCAAGCCAGTCCCATTCATTGAACCGATCCAGCACTCCTGGGACTAGGAGTTGGTTCTTGAGTGACAGCGCCAAGTGAGAGGCCCGTGCAAATTTAAATGTCCTATTTTAAGCCCGGGGAGGGGGACAGGCTGCCATAGCGTACCTCCCTTTCTTCCTCTCTCTCTTGGTTGACCACGTTGAGAGTAGCTTGCGTGAGCTTTGTGTGCTGGAGGGATTTTTGTTTTAAAGGTTAATATGGGCTGTTGTTTTAGTAAAGAGCTCAATCCTAACTTGGTCAGCGAACGAACAAGCCTTCTTCAGACCCCGGTCACCGAGAGCTGCTCAGGACAAGATGTTAAACAGTACACGTCCGTGTCTGAGCTGACCAAAGAATATGGGGAGACGAACCTAGCCGTAGACGCTAGAAGCGATGCCTCTGGCGCTAGCCTGTCAGCAAGTCTGAGCTCAATCAGTAAAAAGAGCAACAGCATCCAGGACGGGATGGCGTTTTGTAACGAACTTGACAATGACGCCCGCCTGTGTTTGGTTCTGAAACGGACTGGAAACCTGGACGACGTTTTAAGGAATGCAGGTGGAGATGGCGACGAAGGTTGTGTTCAATCTGGACAGGTCACAGAAACATCTCTGAAGTCTGTAAAACAGAAAATAGCTGAAAATGCAGTGAGAAGAGCCAACTGGTTTTGCGACGTTCAGCCATCGTATGAAGGTGCTTCGGTAACGGGCCCTGAAAATGTGGCTCGTCCAGCAACGTGTGTACCAAGTGGACCTTATGTCAACATGTGCTCAGATGTCACTTTCACCCAAAAGGCTCATGGGCGAGTGGAAAGCGGTTTTAAGGGGAAATCTGAGGATATATCCTCGTTGGAACCACCCAAATATCTACATGATGAAGCAGCAGTGAAGCGTGGGGTGAGCTATGATTCTGACTTGCTGACATCGGCGTACAGCTTCAAACGACGAACCCTGAGCTTCTACAGCATATGCTCGATTGATGCAGACGATCTGGGTGAGTCTGAACAGCCGGCCGTGATGCAGCCTGCGGCATTCGCTCAAGCAAACATATTGGCTAATAATGAAAAGCCCGCGTTTAGTGATGTATCGCTGGATAATTCAGACAGAATATCGGCCTCAGAACCCATAAGTGGGACCAAAGGTCTTGAAGACCTGTCGCAAGGAGATAAGCAAGCAGAAACTCGGGCTCTACAGAAGGATCCTGTGCTACCTTGCCGCCTTGGGACTTTTTGTGCCGTTGGTTCCAATAGCGCAACGGTGTTGTCTGCAAACATTGCTCCTTCTCCTCTTGAAGAAAGGATTGAACAGCCATTAAACTTCACATGTGGAATGGAGTCAAGTCCAGTATTTCTTCTCCCTGCTTCAAACAAGGCTGCTGATGAAACGGCTCCTGATTTGCTCGAAAGAAATGGACAGCCACCTCTGATCTATGGAGAAACTGAAACATCACAGGGGCAGCTTGGTGATTCTTTGGTCTGTTTATCCACGATAATGGTTAATACGGGCACAGAACCATCGCATGTCCCGAAACAGGAGGCACAGGTGGGTTGTGAAGTGGACCCCTGTGAAACACCCAAGCAAGAATCCAGTTCAGCATACCTGCAGGCTTTGGAAGCAGCTAGCAAAGTAGATGCCAATGAAAATTATTTTAGCGGAAATGCTAACCAGTCAGAGCATAATGCTGTCGACGTTATATCCCCAGATCTTGCGATTTGTTCCATCCAAACCACGACTAATCCCATTTCTCCACTTAACAATGGTGCAGAGGGTTGCTCAGAGTTCAAATCAACCGAAATGAGTTCAAGCCAGCTAGAGGATGCTGCCTGTGAGAATTGCAACGAAAGAATGGTGGACGTCTTTAACGCTGACATTTCCAGGGAATCTGAGATCAAGGGTTTGCCATCATCCATCATCACTTCTCTGACAGAAAATAAAACCGATACAGACTGTCAAGGGTTTAAGAAAGCAACCGACTCTCCAACTACTACCGCATCAAGTCTGGACTCTTGTTCTGAAACGTCTGAAACTTGCTCGACCCTTGTTGAAGAGACTGGATCGGAATCGAATGTCATGCGTTCTGATGCTAAAGCGAGAGCTGTGGGTGTCAACATGGAACTCCGTCCCGAGACCTCGCAGTCTTTCACGTCCGACATCTTTGTGGAATGTGCTGATGCGCTTCAGCCAGGCTCAAATCAAACAGAGTTAATAGATTGCCCTGGACTGGATGAGGTTCCCTTGCTGACTCATGACGGTGAAGAAGAGCTGAGCAATGGAGGCACAGAGGATGCTGCTTGTAACGTTTTGGTTGTTGACCTTTCGGAGTCGATGCCAAAA
>JAJAGP010003655.1:0-67558 GCA_025084515.1 Ancistrus triradiatus
ACATCAGCACTGGCTTTATCTCTCACAGGGACTGATTCACCACGGCTGCATCTGTGATGACGCTGATGTCATAGATTAGTGTGACTAGCCTGCAGAAAGCATTTTTTCAGCCTGATTTGTGGACAAATGGCCATAGTAGTGACACTCCACATTTCTCTGTTACAGTTGAGTCACAGTGGAACCTTAGAATTCGAACACCTCTTTGCTTGAACAATTCAGACTTTGAACATGGTCACCCTAAATACTAAATACCCTAAAAAACACTCAGTGGTGTGGTGTTACAATCACGATGTCCAGTCAGTGGCAACAATGCACAAATACAGCATGGCAATCGGCATTAAACCCAAAAGAAGAAGAAGAACTAGAGTGTGATCATATGTATATTACATTATTTTATTTTATTATTATATTATGTATATGTATATTACATCAGTCTATGGGTGCTTTTTCAGACACTTGGCGCCATGGTCCCAGTCATAAGATGGGATTATTATTATTGTTATTATTGTATTACATTACTTTCCTTTATTCATCCTTTTAGTTATTAATTACATATGAATATATGCATAAAACAATCATTTGGACGGTCTGGAATGGATTACCTATTTACATTACTTCTTATGGGGAAATTTGATTCTGACTTCAAATAAACTGGAGTTTGAATGGCCTTCTGGAACCAATTAATTTTGAATTTCGAGGTTCCACTGTATGTCTTGTTGAGTTATTGTCAAATCCAGGGTTTGAATCCCACCTCTGCCATGCTACCACCGTTAGGACCTTGAGCAAGCCTCTTAATTGCTTGGACTGTTGGACTGTAAGACTGCATCAGTTGTCAGTCCTTCTGGATAAGGGCGTCTGCCAGGCAACTAAATGTTCTTATTATTATGCCAATTTTCATTTCCCATGTTTCCAGTTCCTATTCACACAAATACTACCAGGCTATCTCTTTAAAATGCAGCTTATGCAGTGTCTTAGGACAGCTGATTGCACTGGATCAAGGCACTTTCTACCACTTTTGCAAATTTTACATATGGTGGAAACTGGAGAGTTGAAATGTTTATGCATTGCCTATTTGAGAGCATTTGTCAGGAAAGTGATATTTCGGGTGGATTTAGGAGAGCCAGTGCACTTGTTGCATAAGTGTAGCCTACATATATGTTACGGGCATGTAGACTACTGAATATCAAGTCATAACGCCTACAATAAACATAGTACATTTTTATATATCCACATCTGTAAGTTGCATTCTTCTAGGCAACACAAGTATTTTCACAACACTTGGACAAAAAGTAGTTTTCCAGTAAGACGAGAACCCACTATTTGTTGCTGAGAAACATCTGAATAAGCAGGCCTTTATAGATTGCATTTCTTTTTAATTGAAAATGACACAACAGTTAGCAATAGTTAGCTTAAATTCCTGCCTGGCTAAGTTTGTGCTGTGTGTGAGTCTTGAAGATGGTTTGCTTTCAAAACCTGTTACAGAAAAAGTGAAAGTTACAGCAGAAAATCGTGATCAAGTGACATTTTTACAAGGCACAAATGAAGACCTCTGTCATGTGATTTTAATAGTATCTCACCTTAATTGCTTTTTAATTGATCAAACTTATTTGTAATTATGACTCTGATTTATAATAAGCTGAATATTTGACATTTCCAAGTGGTTCACATGCGTTGCAAGTAAACAATAATAAATAAACACTTTTATTACTTCCATCATAATTACCTTCCATCATGATTGGCTGCCACCAAAATGGAACGACTCCTAATTTATTTTTAATTGATTTAGCAGTCTGTGCTTCACTGCTCTTTATGGAAAGCTAGCCTTGTCTAATTGTGAGGTTCAGGATGTTTGATGTGAGCAAACATACTCAAGGGATGCTTAGTGCCAAGCACCTGATTTATAGCCACAATTAAATATTGCTCAGTCCATCCATCTAAACATTCATTGGCAACACAAATCATTAGCTATTGGAGCCCAACACAAATCATTAGCTGATTATAGCCCAGACATTCAACAAGATATTCAGTGAGGGGTGTAGCAGTCATTTGAGAAATGATGGGGACCATAAAATGTACCCTTGTAGCCAATGTAACCACAATGTCCTGTTTCAACATATCAACAAATAAAGTGAAGCTTATATTATAAACTACTCTCAAACTACATAGTTAAAGTATATATTATGTTCAAAAACTTGGGTATTCCTGTGTTGCCCCACTATAGGAATCTGATACAGACAAAATTCAAACTCTCAGACACACTATCAAACCTCTCTCACACTCACTAAATCACCAAAAAATAAATTAACTGCAGGGATGGATCACTTACTAGAAGTGTAATATAGAATAAAAGTCATATACTGTAAATACACAGTGTACAATGTTAGTTTCTAAAATATCTCAATTGACTTGATAAGGGCGACAGTATTGTATTCCTTTGAAACTGTGCCCCATGCCCACCACATCTGCGACACTCCTGCCTTCATACTGCCATTTATGTCAGACTTTATTTTAATGTGCTCTGACACAGCTGAATTCTCCCCCAGCAGGGTGCCTGGCTGTTGATTGCTGTGAGATTCGGTGCCCTAATGAGGAAATGAATGATTTCAGTGAGCAAAGTAGCGGTTGTGGTAATTAGCCATCTTGTCCCTCGCCTAGGTGAAAGAGGTCTAAAACTGGTTAGACCTCTTTCACCTAGGGGAGTGACAAGATGTCTAATTACCACAAGTGGTTATTTGATTATGATGGGGCACAAAAAACAGTGGATTTGGTCCAATGACAAATGGTTCATCACTGAAAGCAAAGCTTTCTGTTAAAACAAAAGTTAATGTTTTTTCAATAAAGCATATAGCAATCTCATCAGGTGTCAGGCTCTGGATCTGATCTGCTCATGTTTCGCTCATGTTGGTACACAGTGATGTTTCACATAATATACTGTAGGTTATACCTCATACCTAAGGACAGCATTATTTTTGAAAAATGATATTAATTATATTATCTCATGCATTGCTTATCTACTCATTGACAAAAAATAACGCACCAGTTTCTTGGTGGTGTGACACACAGATTTACTTCACTTCACAAAAGAGTGACAGACTGACACTTTTAAAAACGATTGTTTCATGTTGGTCATTTCTTAATCAGAACTAAATTGTTGTTATTCCAAAATTTGTTAACAACAGTCTATTAAAAACCACTAGCATATCTTCTATTCTACTCTGCAGCACTGCTGTAGACTGGAGGTTATGAAGAGCTGATGTCCTGTGCAATGACCATTCAAAAACCTGTCATGCGGCTCTTATGCTTTCTGCTGTGAGCAGCATGACTTGACCTTTCCCTGAGGATCTGTCTTCATTTCACCTGCCATGTTCGTCTTTCACAACCAAAATCTCACTGCTGCAGAGACTGTCCAACACATTCAAGGAATAGGAATTAATGTATATTGATGATTCAAAAATAATACGTATATGTTACAGTGGTGCTTGAAAGGTTGTGAAAGGTGAACCTTTAGAATTTTCCATATTTTTCTGCAGAAATATGACCTAAAACATCATCAGATTTTCACACAAGTCCTAAGATTAAGATTTAAGACAACCCAGTTAAACAAATGAGGCAAAAATATTATACTTCGTCATTTATTTATTGAGAATAATAATCCAATATTATATAATTAGCGAGTGGCCAAAAGTATGTGAAACCCTTGATTTCAGTATCTGGTGTGACCCCCCTGTGGCAGCAATAACTGCAGCTAAACGTTTCCTGTAACTGTTGATCAGTCCTGCACACCGGCTTGGAGGAATTTTAGCCCATTCCTCCGTACAGAACAAGCTTCAACTCTGGGATGTTTGGTGGGTTTTCCTCACATTAGCTGCTCGTCCACAACATTTCCATGGATTAAGGTCAGGACTTGATTTGGCCATTCCAAAACATGAACTTTATTCCTCTTTAACCATTCTTTGGGTAGAACGGCTTGTGTGCTTAGGGTCATTGTCTTTGCTGCATGACCCACCTTCTCTTGAGATTCAGTTTTCATGGACAGATGTCCTGACATTTTCCTTTAGAATTTCTCTGATATAATTCAGGATTCATTGTTTCATCAGTTATGGCAAGTCGTCCTGGACCAGATGCTGCAAAACAGGCCGAAACCATGATACTACCACCACCAAGTTTCACAGATGGGTTAAGATTCTTATTGCTGGAAATGCAGTGTTTTCCTTTCTCCCAAACATAACACTTCTATTTTAAACCACAAAAGTTCTATTTTGGTCTCATATTCATCCACAAAACTTTCAACAACCCAATAACCTTCTGGCTTTCTGTCTACATGATCTTTAGCAAACTGCAGACGAGCAGCAATGTTCTTTTTGGAGAACAGTGGCTTTCTCCTTGCAAACCCTGCCATGCACACCATTGTTTTTCAGTGTTCTTTCAGATGGTTTTGACTCACAAACATTAATATTAGCCAGAGACCTTCAGTTTCTTAGAAGTTACCCTGGGGGTCCTTTGTGACCTCACCAACTATTACACGCCTTGCTCTTGGAGTGATCTTTGTTGGCCGACCACTCCTGGGGAGGGTAAACAATGGTCTTGAATTTCCTCCATTTGTACCAATCTGTCTGACTGTGGATTGGTGGAGTCCAAACTCTTTAGAGATGGCTTTGTAACCTTTTCCAGCCTGATGAGCATCAGCAACTCTTTTTCTGAGGTCCACAGATATCTCCTTTGTTCATGCCATGATACACTTCCACAAACATGTGTTGTGAAGAGCAGACTTTGATAGATCCCTGTTCTTTAAATAAAACAGGGGGCCCACTCACACCTGATTGTCATCCCATTGATTGAAAACACCAGACTCTAATTTCACCTTCAAATTAACTGTTAATCCTAGAGGTTCACATACTTTTGCCACTCACTAATATGTAATATTGAGTCGTTTTCTTCCATAAAAAATGACCAAGTATAATATTTTTGTCTCATTTGTTTAACTGGGTTCTCTTTATGTTTTAGGAAAATTTTAAAGGGTTCACAAACTTTCAAGCACGACTGTACAGGACAATGCCGGAGAAGGGTACAAGTAGGCAACAGACTATTAGGGACTCTGGGTTCACTGTCTTAACCGGATTATGAACGATACTCACTAACCCGGCACTGCTTCATTTGCCAGGAAGCAGTGTCTGTGTGGCACGCTGCCCAGTGGGTCACGCAGATATTTAGTCCGCACTGTGCCAGTTACCTGTGTGCCAGCTTCGTCTTGCTTTAGTGCTGTTAAGAAAGCCTTAACGTTTTTCCGTTTTATCCAGGAATACTGAGCAGAACTACAGGACACACGCAAATTCACTACAGGCACTACATTTCCCGTACTGTCCCAGCGTCTTTTCAAAAACGAGAGGCTAACGCTTTCAGCTAGAGGCAGTTTATTTCCAGTAATGGACATACGTAAACAATTAATAGAGACGAGGTAACGATAGCTCATAGATACTGTATATGTTTGGCTACTCACTTATAACCAACCTACCAACACTACGTTTTAGACCACAAAAGCAACGGCATTCATTAAATTAGCAAAGGCTTTATTTAGGCTAGCCTGTAAAAGGGTAAAACATTAAGCGTTGCAGTGTAGCCAAAATAACTGTAAACTACTCATTTTGCAAGCCTGTGTTATCTGGCTTGTATGAACTGATGGTGCAAAGACAAAAAAATCACAATTTCACATGTAGTTTTTTGGTCGCAAAGAATTTATTCCACATGCATGACAATATTAAAATTGGACAATATGTAAACCTTTTTCAGATTTGTTGTATTTAACATCGCATAAGCTGCCATCAATGGCCATTCACAACACGAGCAAGTTACATCGATGCTAGTTGGACAGATTCATGCAGTGAGAATTTAGAGCAACCAATTAACCTTCTGTCTTTAGAATATGGGAGGAGAATCCAGAGTAAACCCATGGAGACAGGACAAGGGAATGCCGACTCCACACAGGAGGAGTCCATGGTCGGGATTGAACCAGGGCTCTTTAGAGCTGTGAGGTGACCAGGCTAACCGCTTGCGCCAACGTACCACCCTACCCTTTTCTGATAAAGTAAGAGAGCAGGCAGTGCATGGAGCAGGAGCGATAAGAGAAACAGATCAAGGAGGAAAAAGAGAGAATGCAAGATGGAGAAAAGGGAAATGAGTATGACAACAGAGAGAGAATGTAACATGGAGGAAAAGGGAAAGGAGCATCAGAGCAAGGTAACTAATGACACAATTCTCTCAGATTTTCAGTGTACACAATGTGGATGTCAAAGGAATAATGTGGTTGGAGCTTTTGTTTTAATGTGGTGGGGCCAAACAGAAGAGATTCAGATGGCTTCTGTTCTATTTGTGCACACAATTGTACATAAACTAAACTAATGCAAGTAGTATACATTTTTCTAGCATCAATTTGTTCTTCATTTCTCATCCATGGTAGAGTAACCCCCAATTTAGTGTTAAATTCATGATCTATTTAGTATTTAACAGGCTTTCACCAGATGCCCAGAGGAAACCTTACAAGTGGTACATGGTACTGGGCATTCCATTTTTTAACAAGCATTCCTCCAAAGTGCCAGTCTTTATTTGGGCTTTTAGTAAATCAGAGCCTCAGGCTAAACCAGTACTGTATTTAAAACCGCTTAATTGAGTTTAGACACACAAAATACTGTGCTGTTGATGGGATTTCTGTCAGCCTTCACTTCAGTTCCATCAGACCTGTGTTTGATAGCCCTGAACTTTAATTGGGTCATGTTTGTATTTGATGTTTTCCTCCTTTTGAGTTATATATCTGGTGGGAATGAATGTCATATCACAAGAGGCTTAGCATTACTCTTTTAACCTTAACCTTTGCTCACAAAAAAGAGAACATTCTGCTCTGAACTCTTTTATTTCATTTCTTCAAAGTCCACATGTTTGTTTTTAATTGGTGGACCATTGGTTAAAGGCCATGACATCACAATATAATTACTTCTTTCTGTCCATCTATCCGTCCATCAATCAATCATATGAGTGATGATGTAAGACAGGAGGTGATTACTTCTGAACTGAGGAATGCTTATCAGTGAATTACTTTGGTTTGATGTGACTCAGTCTTTGCTTTCAATGACTCGTTTGAGATAGCTGATTCACAGAACAAATTTTGGACAGAGAAATCGCAATGAGATCAGCGTTCACACGTCACCCCTGCCACCCCGCCACTAGTATGGCTCTTCCCATAGTGCCTTCATTCCTTTCCATCTTCCATTCATGCCCTTTTGTGTGCTCGGTGGTTTTCCTTGCATTATCAAGCTGCACAGGAATGGTGGCTGTTTTTCCATCACTGCAGTTCATGATTTGAAACTCTTTTCATTTTGAATTTCATTCACAGTGTCTCTCAGCATCAGAAAAAAATATGATTGTGATTTCATGTTTGAGGTCTACTGTGTTTATTTGCACTGAAGTCACTGAAGATTGAAGTGACCCAAAAATTAGGTGCAAAGTGGGGTTTTTTTTCATTTTTGATTTTGGACATAAACTTTTGTGATAAACACTGAAAAGTTTGAAACCACAAACACATCTTGTTTTTGAAAGAACGTTTATTGAGGTACCATTTAACTGATATTATATTTTGTACCTACATTGATGAGCCAAAACATTATGACCATCTGGTCTGCAGTGATGTTTAGGTGGGACTGTGGTAGCCTAGCGGTTAAGGTACTGGACTCTGGACCAGCAAAAGGGGGAACACACCAAATACTGAAATAGTCTGACATTGATCAAAAATATTTTTGTATTTTCAGTCAGATTGTTCTGCTGATTAGTATTGCATTTGTATCATATCGTGATTTGTTTTTGACCAGACTAAGCTGTACTCAGAATGGTTCAAATAACTTTCTTGTTATTCCATCTGTGGGTTGTCATAATGTTTTGGCTCAGCTCCCAATCTGGGATTACACTGTCTATCACATGCTTCCTCTGAGACTTAAAAAGCCTCATTTGAATCTGTTGCTTAAAAAATGTTATGTGGTGAACACCTGCAAATGGGGTGATTATAGTATAGAAACATTTTAAAGATAAAAATGTATTAAAATCTATTTTTAAGGGTCAATTCTTCCAGAGAGTGACTTGAGAGGGCTTGAGCAAAACTCTTGGCTACTTGCATTGTGTTCTGTCTCACTTGGGTTTCATATTGTACACTGGCATCTGCCAAATAAATATGTGCATAAATCCGTTTCTCCCCAGCTGTGCTTGGAGGGAAAAGGGCAGCCTCTACTAATGTGTTTGGATGAATCCAAATGCAGTGAATCCTAATGTACCACATTTAGCATGCCCAGCACACGGCTCTAACCTAAAACCAGTCGTGGAAGAGTAGGAAAAAGACTGGGAGACACTGGGTAAACCCTAATGCAGTATACTTACATTTCTAATAAGTTCTAACAAATAAATAATGTTTTCTTGCTCAGGGTTGAGGGGCTCCATCGCCTATCCCCAAAGAGTATGGGGCACAGGAGCAAATGTCATGGGACTGGATGACAAGCAACCTCATAATACCTTCTGTAAACATGTATCAATGCTAGAAGTATAGACAACTGTATAATTGCTTTATTTTGCATAAGATGTAATGAAAATTCATTTCTGATATAAAACAGGCTTTAGTGTTGAGTGTGGAGCATTAGACCATTATGTCTACCTAAGATTAATGTGCTTAATTTCTTGTACACCAGTTGTGCTTGTTCACAAGGATCACCCCTGGGCCAAATAGTTAAAATCACTGTATTCCTCTTCTACTGGTTCATTTTTCATTTTTTGCCTTTGGCCTTAATGGGCAGTTATAAAGATGAACCTAACATCATTAACGTTAACTTTCCAATGTTCCCACCAACAACCATCTAGAATTATTAGCTATTTAAGGACATATCATAGCGGTGCTGCAGTATTTGTCATCTTTTAGTATATCTTCAAAAACATACTCTAGGCTGGATAATAATTACTTTACTTATTGATTTCTTAATTAAGGAATATGTATTATAAAACTAAATGATTTTAGGAGACACACTTCTATTACACTATAATGCAAGTATTTACTGATAACTGCGGTTAGCCTAAGAGCTCCAGCTTCAATCCTGACCCAGGTTCGATCCTGACCTCCTGTGCGGAGTCCTCCCCATGTCTGTGTGGGTTCACTCTGGGTACGCTGGTTTTCTCCCACCTTCCAAAGACATGCGTTAGTTTAACTGGTTGGTTTAAATTGGTCCAGTGTGAAAGTGTCTGACTAGTCGCCCAAGGAGGTTGGGTCCCTTTTTGAGTCTTGGTCCTCCCAAGGTTTCTTTCTATAACACTTAGGGAGTTTTTCCTTGCCACTGTCGCCCTAGGCTTGCTCAGTTTGGGATTGGACGTAGTTATTAGGAGATAATCTAAACTTGTAAAGTTGCTTTGAGACAATGCTCCATTGTAAAAAGCGCTATATAAATAGATCTGACTTGACTTGACTTGACTAGTATTGATTTAACTTTGCTCCTGTCGTGATTAGCCCTTGATGCTGATGCGAAGTTAAATAAACAAATAGAACAGACGAACTGTGCAACCTAATAACTGCGCAGAGACATTTTGTAGAAGTAGTGAAGCATTTAAATGTGATTATATTGTTCTTCATCCAGGCACTTGGTAAGATTGCACTAAATTTTCAATACTGAATCTAATTAAACCCAATTTCATTGTTTTGCAGTGTTGTTATATATTACAATACACAGCTCATATGTCACTGTAATTTAATAACGTGCTTGAAAGTCTGAGCTTTTGTTCTAAGTGCCCTTGGAGTTCAGTTATGCACATAGTTCTGTTTAACAACATGTGTGTTCGAATGATACAATATAAAAGGCTGTAACTTTCAGTAAATTACTTTAATTTTTATATAATTGCATCGGCGGCTTGCAGTTACCTGTGTTTTATGTATAATATGACAGCAACAAAAGTTTATGTGCAGGTTAAAGCTATGGCACTGTTGAGGCCTTGAATATAATCAGAAGATGTTAAATAAGTTTTATAACAGCTCTGTAGAGACCAAGCAAGGTAAATTATTGCTACTTACTTCTGCACTTGTTCTAATAGTATCACTTTCAGATGTGCTTGTTGAACTCCTTCCATTTGCTGCTGTCAAAGCCTCCACTCTTCTCAAGTTTTTCCATAAGATTTTGGAACATGAATGTGAGACTTGGTTAATTCAGTCTGTAGATCAGAGATCAGACTTTGTTGTTGGGCGATGAGACCTGGCTTGAAGTCAGCATTCAGTGTTTAGGGCTCTCTACAGGTCTGTCAACATCTTTCAGGCCAAATTCAGAATACTTTTATATGGACACAATTTTATAGAATTTTTCATAGTACACTGTAGAAGTAAGCTTTTCCCTCACTAGAACTGAGAGTCTGGCCCCAACGATCAAACTGTCATTCTGTCAAACTGTCGAGCTGGAACTATGCTTTGGGTAAGATCTCTTGGCATTCTCCAAACCTAGATTCATTGCCCAGATTGCCAGGTGGTGAAGGATTTTTAATTACAGAAAAATTTCCATAGCTTCAAAATCCAATGGTGGTGTGCTTTCCACCACTCCAGTTGGCACTTAGCATTAAACATGGTGATCTTATGCTTGTGTGCAGCTGCTCGGCCATGGAAGTCCAACCCATGTCACTCAAAGCGCTCTCATACTTGATTGTGTGGGTTTAGTATGTGCTTGCTTTTTGTGTGTGTTTGTGCATTGTACATTCATGAAATAATGCAGTATACATACAGTACATTTTACAACAAATAAATAATTATCTCCGCATTTTCATGATTAGGGTTGTGTGGTCTTCATCCCTTTGGACTTCACCTGTGTGGAGTTTGCATGTCTTCCCCATGTTCACTCCGGTTTCCTCCCACATCCCAAAGATGTGTTAGATTAACTGGTCAGTGTGAATATGACTGACTAGTATCGATATAGGCTTGTATCTGTCGCGAATAGCCATTGATGCCAAAAGGGATGTTAAATAAAAAAAAAACTAAACAAACAAAATAAAGAAACCATGCCATCAAAACAGCAAAAAGAGGAACATACCAAATACAAAGACTACCAGATTTTTATTAGATTTTTTCCCCCCACAAAATTCAACTTTGCACTCAAATTATTATGCTAATTATATGATGTGTTTCTCCTTGTCAGTTGTGTACAGTGCCTAAACCCAAAACGATCCTCAGTGTCAGTGATCCCCAATCCAGCGTCCCCATTCTTACACCATCATTATCAGAGACCTGGCCGAGCTTAATGGCATGCAAATATACAGTCAATTTCTCAAGCGTTGCTCACGTGCAACTGTTTCTTTAAAGAAGTGAAGGACACTAAAGTCCAGTTCAGAATAACTGGAATAACTATTTTCTTTCATTGTTTCTGGATTTATTCTTCGAAGCTTACAACTGAAATGGATCCTTTCCTAAAAGTACAATGGTGCTGAGAGTGTCCCTCAGCTCAACTGTGGTATTTTTGTGACATTCTCAAGATGTCAGTCAGATTCCCCTTACTGTCTAGCACAATGTGTACCACTGGAAATGAAATTTCAAGCAAGCTCTGAAAGCGACAAGAAATGTTCAGTAGTGTGGAAAAAGTCCCATCTGCTCACGGATCAGCCGAGTTCATGCCTCCGCACAGTTACTAGAAAATGAGAAGTAGGATGCTGGATACAGCATGAAACAGCATGTTAGAGTCTAATCCACACTACTGACTCCTGATGTGCAAGACCTGAGCTTAAACAAACTGCAGAGGATGCAGCAGATTTGAATTACATGCTGTTCCATGAGAATAGAAGCCTGCTTTCTTCATTTGCAGAACAGCGATTTAAGGTACTGGTTCCTTGGCCTGCTAAATGCTGTAAATTGTAAATGATTAGTATTAATACTCTTTATTTGCAGGATTATGTGAGAATATTCGCAAAACTATTTATATAACCTCATGTAAGCATTACTGTAATTTTTATGAGGTAATACAAGGGTTAATATGGAGAAAATACATTTTGTAAAAACAAACACAGAACATTGAGAAGAAGGGGCAGCTATCCCATGGGGATGGATCCCTAACAGACATGCAGTTGTCAAAGCAGTCTAACACACGTGCCCACCACTGCTGGGACCTTGGTACGAGTCACGGTGGTGCCATCCGGCCAGGTCAGGTGTCACATGTAGGCACAATTGGCTGTGTCTGAAGGAAGGGAGGCCATTCAGGGATCATCCTTCAGTGCTGCATCAGCGACCTCTGCCAGCTCTGTGATGGACTGGTGTCCAATCCAGGGCACACTTACGTCCTGTGTTAACAGCTAACTTATTGAAGCATTAACCTGAAGGTGGTAAATGTTGCTAAATGTTGGAGTTGCTGCCCTGTTTGTTTTTAGAGTGGCACAACCATACTTTTATGGTTGTGCCACTCTAAAGACAAACATCTTAGGCTGAGACAGATGTGGAATAACTTACCACTTACACTTTACTAATAAAGTATGATCAGTTGAACATTGTTGTTATAGAGTTTACAGTAATTCAAATATACAGCTATACTTTTAAATCAAGCCCTGCCTTTAAAAAAAAGTCTAAATATAGGTCTATTTATAGCCTTATTTCCAAATAATTCTGAGTAAAACATAGTGAAAGCTTGTGCCTAGTAAGGAGACAACTCCTTTCTGTTTGTGATGCTGCACCTCCTCCAGTTCACCTTGTTAACTGACCTTACAACGTCTACATGTCTTACATCATCCCCAGGAGGATTATCAGGAAAAGTTTCTCTCTCTGTCTCTCTCTGTCTCTCTCTGTCTCTCTCTCTCTCTCTCTCTCTGTGTTCCTTTCTCTACTTCTCACACACAAACAGTCTGGGTAAACTCTGCATGCCTTAGCCCCACAGTATCTGAGTGAAATTTTAGAGTCTTACAAGGTCTGTTTCACAAGGTGCAGATTCCTTTTAGTGTTTAGTATTTCAACAAATCATTGCATGAGAGAGAGAGCCCATTAACACCCTCCCCCAAAGCTATGGATTAACCTCCCCACCTTTGTTTAGGATTCAGACACTCCCAAATTTTAAGTCTGAATGTTTTTATGCTAAAAAATATACTGATTACACAGGTTTAGATTGAGGGCTGGAGTCTGGAGTCATCTCTGGCCTGCCTGCTCTGTCATGCCCTTTGGCTCACTAACAAGCCTTTTGCTGGGCTGCGTGTGTGTTTGGGTTGCCAGGTTGGTCTGGGCTGCTATCTTCTATGACCCAGGGTTGTGCACCATTGCCTTAGACTTAGGACAGAGTTGGGGATTCATTGACAAAGAGGTTCGTGGTACGCTGGTATGTTGGATTGCTATCTACTTGCCTCTCACATGCGATCACTCTGGTTAGCTGGTTGTGGAAGATCTATTCTCATGCTGCACTTGGCGCAACTGTGTACTGTGTGCAGACTCTGTGTTCTTAACATCCCAGACTACATATTCAGTTTTCTTTCTGCGCTGTTCTTCCAGCACCAGCTCCTTGGTTCTCCCAAGGTTTCTTGCTCTTCATATTTAGGGAGTTGCTACTAGCCTACGATGACCTAGTTTTGCAGAATTGGGCTGTGGGACTAGATCTTTGTAAAGCTGTTTTGAGACAATGCTCAAATGTAAAAAGTGCTATGTATACAAATCTAAATGAATCTAAATAAATTCATTGATATAGTGCATGTATATAATTAATTCTACAGCTGCACCTAACCCTAACCTTAAGCTCAATAACCTAAAGCAAATCTTTTGGTTCTTTTGTATTTGCTGAAGAAAGGTATGGGCACAAATAAAATGTCCCTACGAGGTAAAATGTCAGCTCTTTCTTTTTGTGGGCACATTTTGTTCCCACAATGATATATTATCTTGAGCCATACACACTCTGTCTCCAATTAGTAATCTCAGCACTTTTAGTGGCTGTGTCAAGCACACAAAGAAAGGACATGGGTTAGAACAAATAAATGCCATGTTCAGTGTACAGCACTTCCTCTCACCTTCATTAGTGCAGAACTCAGCTCCAGTTTTAGATTTTATTATTGTCTGATGGTGAGACAATGTAATTGTACATTTGGATTTTCTTACTTTTGGTTACATCACAAAGAACCAGTCACTGTGCCTGGTTGTTTACGGATTTAGTAGCCAGTCTGTATTTTTAGAAGCCAACACAGTATAATGCACCTCTGATACTGTTATACTAATTGTATACAAAAGTTCATTTACAAATTACAATCAGTCGGCTTTTTAAATAGCAATTTATTCAGATTAAATACACTGAGCTCTGTAACCTCATGAATTTGCATTAATGTGTGCAGCTATTCAGTCCTGTTACATGCAAGGTTATATTAAACAAAAGAGTGTTACTTGCAGCACAACTTAATTTTTTTTTCAACAACCATTATGGCAATACATTAGTATGTTAGCCAAGTGTTAGCCTACCTTCTTTACTCTGTTCTCATGTGGTGTCTGTTTCCGTGCTGCCTTCCCTGCTGTTTTATTTTGTTCATTCATATTCATAACCACTTAGTCCAGTTTAGGGTCATGGAGAGCAAGGCAGGAAACAACCTTAGACAGTGCACCAGTCCATCACAGGGCACATACACAAATGGCTAGCTCACCTAAAAAACCCAGAGAATACCAATGTGGACAAAGGGGGAAAATGCAAACTTTCCACAATGTAGTCCAGACCAGGAATCAAACTTGGAATCTCTGAAACTGTGGCCTGACAGCAACCTCTTATGCCACCGTGGTGTCCCCCCATGTCAAGTTAGTCAACTATTACCTTTTGTCCTCTGTACAGCTTTCTAGGCTAAAATTGGTGTCTCTCCTTGCAGTAGATTAGCTAGCAAGCTGATGCTAGCTGTTCACATAATTCTGTATAATATAATAATATAATTCTGTTGCAATTCTTGATGGAATGGAAAACATGACAGTTATGAATCTAATTTGATGTTCAGAATTGCAGGATGTTAATAGCGACACTTAAGACTGGTCTGAGGGAAGACTATAGGGGTCTAGAAAACGTATGACTTAATTTATGACTCAATTAGATAAAATTAGCAGGTCACTAGGACACTAGAGGAAATAACTAACGTTGCGTAAATACTGTAAATAAATGTTTAATAATGTTTACATATATCATATGTCTTAATACATTTTTCAGCCCCAGAGATCTCTGTTTTGATCCTGACTCTAAACCAGCAGGGGGCACTGTTGAAGTCCCAGGAGATGATTCCCTAATCGGCCTGCATGCGATGCATGCGATGCATGCGATACCTGACCCTGCCAGACGGCATCACAGGAACTCGAACCCCAGGTCGCCGCACTTGTGTGCTAGAATATTAGACTGCTACACCACCTGAGCGTTGACACTTTTATTGTAGTAATAGTTAATAGTTATTAAAAAATGATTAATACTTTACAGTTTGTGGGAAACACCTTCTCTGTGAGTGATGGTTTCAAATCTGTAGAAAATCGAGACCTTTCAACAAGCAAGCTAAAGCTTCAAAGTGAATGTGGGACTAATGCAGTAGATCGCCATTACTTCAGACTTTTCGAAAATGTTCAGTTCAACTGAAGCAACTGCGCAAATTGAGTATGATTAATACCTGCCCTTTCTTTGTGTAATGTAGACATGCAGGAAGTGTCTTAGCCATTTTCAAAAAATGCTAAATGAACCAGTGTGCCTTGACCAATCCCTGTACCACTCTTAAGTAGAAATGCTTATCCTTCATGACACACATGTTAAAGGCATTTTGTGAAGTATAAGCCACGACTGAGTGAGCGGGTGTTCATTTTAAGGTATGTGGAATTAAGCATAAAAAAATAGAAAAACATTAACTCCATAAAACTATAAATCAACAAATAAAAGTGAAATTAATGATTTTATATATACTCCACTAGAGCAGGAGGGCGGTTAGTGCAGTCGCCTCTCAGCTCCTGACCTCAGACTCCGCCTGTTTGTAGTCTGCATGTTCTCCCCGAGTTTGTGTGGGTTTACTCTGGGTACTCTGGTTTCCTCCCAAATTCCATAGACTTGTGTGTTAGGTTCATTTGTGTATAAATGTGTGAGTGTATGTACGAGTGTGCGAGTGCATGTGCCCTAGGATGGATTGGTGCCCTGTCTAGGGTTGGTCCTGCCTTTCGCCCTGTGTCACCAGCGATCCTGATCAGAATGAAACAAAACAGATATGAATGAACTCTCCACTGTAACTTACAAGTTAAAGGAATTAATAACAGCGATATTCTGTACTGAGTATCCACTTGATGCTGCATTTGCTAAACAGCCTGTCATTAGACCTTTCAGTGGTCAATCGACAGCTCTCTACCATAATTACAGGTTCAGCATTTTAACAATGTTCCACACCCACTGCTATATGACTCACCTTTAAACGCATCAGCGCGTTGTCCTCAAGCTGTTTTTTAATGCTCCATTTGCTTTCACTCTGTCACAAAAACACACAGTCTCCAGAAGCTAATGTGGCTGCTCTTTTACACAAGCATATGGTGTACAGTTAGCGAGAGTCACCTTGGGGCTTTCATCTTCAGCGACTAACCAACATGGCTCTAATTCTGAACCTGACTTGTTTTTGGCACAGTTTGAGAAAGGTCCCATCATGTAGAGCATAGAGGTTGAAAATGCTTGCCATCAGCATCCAAATCACCAGCGCCGGTACATATGCTGTCTGTTGGAGCTTGTTAGTGATATATCAGTCTGACCAAGTGCCTACAGTTGTGAATGAATAATCATTAGCTAACATCCACCAGAATTAACTGGAAAAATGGGTTGGTATGATATTTCTCTCTCCACCCTTCTGGATTGGTTCCTGCACTGTATAGAATGTAAGCACATGGTGCAGCCATATTAATTAACATATGTACAGTATACTGATGAGAATGCTCCGCAATGGCAGACATTCTCTACATTCAGAATTGTTCCCAGGTGCTTTAGTGCTCTCCTGGTTGAACACATGAAGACAGCAAACCATAACACATCAATCATTTGGCTTGATGCAGTGTGATATTTCAATTACTTACCAAAGTTTGGAGGTCAGCAAGAGATTTTTTAGGTTTTGAAACGTGTTCACTGTAGTGTCCTAGTGGTTAAGTTACAGCATTATGGAACAGAAGGTCCAGGATTCAAATCTGGATTGGATCCAGTTGCTCTGGATTAGGGCATTAGGGCATCAAAATGGCTAAATATGCACAACACAACTGACACAAAATGATCACAGATGTTCCTCGGATTATGGGGGTTGGGGGGTTTACAATGTTTCCACTTTACTATGTGAATTCAACAACACACTTCAATACACATTCCATTCACCAGAAACTGTAGTCAGAAGTTTGGATTTCAATTTTTTCTCAGGCAAGCAATACACAGTACAATCCTCTACTGCAGATATTGGATATCTGAGCAGCAGCCAGCTGACTGAGCTGAGCAGCATCCCCAATTTTGGTTTTGTTTTTCACTTTCAATACATTATTCAAGAGATTACATGAGATATTCAGCACTTTATTATAAAACAGGTGTTGTGTTAATGATTTTGCCCAACTGTAGGTTAATGTACAGTGGTGCTTGAAAGTTTGTGAACCCTTTAGAATTTTTGATATTTCTGCATAAATATGACCTAAAACATCATCAGATTTAACCACAAGTCCTAAAAGTGGATAAAGAGAACCCAGTTAAACAAATGAGACAAAAATATTATACTTGGTCATTTATTTAAGGAAAATGATCCAATATTACATATTAGTGAGTGGCAAAAGTATGTGAACCTTTGCTTTCAGTATCTGGTGTGACCCCCCTGTGCAGTAATAACTGCAGCTAAACGTTTCCTGTAACTGTTGATCAGTCCTGCACACCGGCTTGGAGGAATTTTAGCCCATTCCTCCGTACAGAACAGCTTCAGCTCTGGGATGTTGGTGGGTTTCCGCACATTAGCTGCTCGCTTCAGGTCCTTCCACAACATTTCAGTTGGATATTAAGGTCAGGACTTTGACTTGGCCATTCAAAAACATTACCTTCATTCTTCTTTAACCATTCTTTGGTAGAACGACTTGTATGCTTCGGGTCATTGTCTTGCTGCATGACCCACATTTTCTTGAGATTCAGTTCATGGACAGATGTCCTGACATTTTCCTTTAGAAATCTGTGGTATAATGATGGCAAGCCGTCCTGGCCCAGATGCAGCAAAACAGGCTCAAACCATGATACTATCACCACCATGTTTCACAGATGGGATAAGGTTCTTGTGCTGGAATGCAGTGTTTTCCTTTTTCCAAAGATAATGCTTTTCTTTGAAACCAAAAAGTTCTATTTTGGTCTCATCCATCCACAAAACATTCTTCCAATAGCCTTCTGGCTTGTCCACGTGGTCTTTAGCAAAATGTTCTTTTTGGAGAGCAGTGGCTTTCTCCTTGCAGCCCTGCCATGCACACCATTGTTGTTCAGTGTTCTTCTGATGATGGACTTATGAACATTAACATTAGCCAATGTGAGAGAGGCCTTCAGTTGCTTAGAAGTTACCCTGGGGACCTTTGTGACCTCGCCAACTATTACACGCCTTGTTCTTGGAGTGATCTTTGTTGGTCGACCACTCCTGGGGAGGGTAACAATGGTCTTTGTACACAATCTGACTGTGGATTGGTGGAGTCCAAACTCTTTAGAGATGGTTTTGTAACCTTTTCCAGCCAGATGAGCATCAACAGAAATCTTCTTTGTTGGTGCCATGATACACTTCACCAAACATGTTTTTTCTCATTTTCCACAATAAATAAATGACCAAGTATAATATTTTTGTTTCATTTGTTTAACTGGGTTCTTTTTATTTACTTTTCGGACTTCTGAAAGTCTGACAATGTTTTAGGTCATACTTATGCAGAAATATAGAAAATTCTAAAGGGTTCACAAACTTTCAAGAACCACTGTAAGCGTTTTAAGCACGTTTCGGTTAGGCTACGCTATGATATATACAGTATGTATTAAACTTTATGATACAATCATTAGAATGTAACCCCAGTGTAAATCGTGCAGCACCTGTACTGCCCACGAAAAAGTTTGGAACCCTTCTTCAAATAAACCTAGATTATATAAGCTTTATGAAGACTAATTCCAGCTTGTGTCATCCTTCATAAATATTGCTTTTTGATTAAAAATGTTGGATTTTTAATAACATATGTTATATTTAAGAAATTATTTAATTTAATGAGTTTTTAAGCAAAAAGTAACATCCCAATTCTCTAAGAGAAGTATGTAGCACTACTGTAATTAGAATCACAGAAATTGACATAAATGTTGTAAGTTCATTGCATTAGAAATTCCAATTTCTCGTTCAAAAACTGACTGTGGCAGCAGAAATAGCAATCAAATATACTTTCTATCATATAATCTGTTTGGGAGTTAATTAGCTAAACCAATTTTAGAAATTTCATGCTTGTACTCAGTGATTTGATCAGTTCTAATTATAAAAAAATGCAGTACTTGAAGCATTGCCAACTAGCTAGCTATCTAGGATGATGATCTTAAAGAATAATTTGACTGTACATTTCTACATTTACATTTACAGCATTTAGCAGACGCCCTTATCCAGAGCAACTTACAATTGGTACAGTCTTACAATCCAAGCAATTGTGGGTTAAGGGTCTTGCTCAAGGACCCAACAGTGGCAGCTTGGCAGAGGTGGGATTGTATTCGAAGTGGTTCACTTTTGTATACCAGTATGTACTTCATACTGCATACTGCCCTGTCAATATTGTGTACTACTACACTACCCCCTGCCCACCATCACGTGACCATTCACCAAGCATTTACTTCAACCCTTATCTTTGTTTTGTAACTTTATTAGCCTTATTCTGATG
Organism: Ancistrus triradiatus; assembly: GCA_025084515.1. NCBI lineage: Eukaryota > Metazoa > Chordata > Actinopteri > Siluriformes > Loricariidae > Ancistrus > Ancistrus triradiatus. The sequence continues at coordinate 19,883 of JAJAGP010003655.1, forward strand.
ATAACGTACCCAGGTACGACCACTATACTATTTATGTGTGGAGTTGGCAGCATTCTCCTCCATAGTGTTATCTGCCACCATGTTGTTTTAGTGAAGGTGCATGATGGGATGCAGTACACCACAAAGATACTGTATATTACATACTACTTTTAGGCAGATTTAGTACGCAAGTAGTATGTAGTATGCCATATCGAATACAGCCATTGTCTGTTAAACTTTAGGTAGTTAGCTGGCATGCATTATTCTTCCTCCTTCGGAGCTGAAGTTGGAAGCAGGGACAGTATGTTGTTTTGGGATTTCTTTTTTGATTGTGGCATCAATTATAAATAAACATTTGTATAAAATGATCATTTCTTCTCCACAATGTCTCCCTACTAGATTTAGGTAATGTAATATTTAAGTTAAAACCATGTACCAATAAAATGTTATTTAGATCATTTTATTTTTAGATTAAGTTGACTTAAGTTAATCACTTAAGGGTCATGATGCCAGCAGAAATCACAAAAGAGAATAAAAAGGGTTTTGAGCTTAAAAGATTTTTCATAAACCAACAAGTTGCGGCATTGTTTACAGTATGTGTTCGTGTTAAACACTGAGTGACTAACACCATAATTCACACTTAATGATGAAAACGTCAGTTGTTACACTGCAGGACCCTTTTTCTTAAAAAAAAAAAAAAGAATACAGTACCAGTGGAAGGAAAGCAAACAGAACTTGTGTATAATTAGTCTGACTTGCAGAAGGATTAAGCATATTTTGGGCATAAAACTTTCTTTTACGCCTGTCTGTTTTTAATTGCCTCTTTAATTACTTCTTAATAAGTTTGCGGAATGGATTGACAAACTCCGTTGAGGAAGGCTACGTTGTGAATTTATCTTGTGGATTTAGCTCCCACTTAAATGCATTTGGAATCAAATGGCTTGTTTCTCGCCAGGTGTTTTCGGTTTGATTTGAGAAGTCAATGCATGCCTCATTCATGGACTCGGGTCCCTGCCAAACCCGCCTGCCTGGTCAATTTTATCTCTGTCTCAAATTATGGAACAGAAAGACCCCCAACATGGCATCCCTCCAGATTAAAATGAAAAAGAAGCTATGGGAGGTGCTGCTCAGGAAGTCCTTGTGCCATAATTGGGACATTAACTGTTTTTGACTGAGAAAAAGAAATCAATATTGGCTAGGTGCCATCAGTTTGACCAGCATCCGTCTCAATTATTCTCCAGAGAGTTTGATTTTTTTGCTTTTTTTGGATCGTTTTTTCCTCAGAGTAGTATATGCTAATGGATATAATTTATTGAATCACTGGAAATCAGCCGAGGCAAAAGGACTCAGGCTGAAGTATAAGGAGATCCATGAATCCAAGAATAAGCACACAATCTTCTCCTTGTAGAATGTGTTATAAAATCATCATTAATCATATCACAATGCTGATACACTTTCAGCGCTCAGTATAAATGGCATCACTTCTTACATTCTATCCAATATCCAGTTCAGAAAGCCTACATAAATCATTTAAAGTGCCAAGCTGGAGCTATGAGCTGCGAACTGTTATAACATTGAGTCACAGGTAACCTTGGCAAGATCTGAAAAGCTGTCAGAATGACAAAAGGCAAACTATTATGTAGGAAGCCTTTGCAGGTGGACTTCACTGACTGACCATTGTTTATCATGTATTATGTTTGACCACTGACAGGGTAACCAAAATTATGAGGTACTTTTCTGTCCTCAGGCAGTAAACAATACAAATATTTCATTAAAAAAGTATGACGCTGTCCATTTTAGATGATCAAATCTGCTCTGGTATCATGACTATTAACTAAGGTGCATTCGAGAACCTAACCGCATCTATATTAAGATCTCTAAGACACTTCAGCTGATTATCCTAGGGATCAGCTAAAATATAAATAGAGTTTTCTCTGTGTAATCCATTCCTGTCTCACACAAATAATACAGTGAAAGCCTGCTGATGTTTCCTGCTGATGATCATAAATCACGAATCAAGTTTAGGCTCGAACGAATCGTGCGGCTTGATTCAGTTTAAGAGTACTGAGCAAACAACGAGAACCGAGATAATTTCTGGTTAAAATGCATCTACAACTGAATTTGAATAGCTCTGAGATGGTCAAGAACCGAGGTATCACTGTATTTGGATCATATTTCCATAATTTCCTATGGGGTTCCTGTAAATTTGGAGTCCTGCATATGTTCAGTGATGTCAGTGTAACACAGTGGCTGATTGTCCCTCTGTTATATCAAGTTAGTGGTTTAGAAAACTGATTGGGAATAACAGTATCCCATACATAATAGTGGAAATTCAGATAATGGCAGTTATGGTTTATGATTATAATTTCATTTACTGTATAAATACATGCTAATTGCATGTGACATGAATTTGTAGCTTAATAGAGTCATTCAAATATTTCTGCCTGCCAATATTTAATTAACAATTTTTAATTTGATATTGTCATCTTCTACTAAAATACTTTCTTTGCCCACACATTACCCACATGGCCTCACTGAATTGAGCTAGAGAGCGTGTGCAGAACAAATGATGCTCAGTGCTTTACTCTTACATGTCTAGCATGTTTCTTTTGAAACTGTGGTAGTTTAACTGCTCTGGGGCTCTACTGGAATATAATGAAGTGTATAAACCACAGCACACAACCACTCAGATGAGACGCATGACACAGTTCATGGACGAGTGTCCTATTATTTTTATCTGTTTTTATCCGTATTGCCCTAAAGCAGAACTCCATCTCAGTCTTTTTGAGATCAGTAAGCTTTGTGTATCTTAAAAATATAGTCCGGTTGTTTGCCTTGGAATGACATGAAAAAAGCTACAGTACGATTATACAAGCCAATATCACTGTACATACGTTTAGGATTATAATATAATTAGAATACAAAAATATATTTTCCACATAAATATCCATGTAAAAGAAGGTTTTTAAAAGATAGATGCACTTGTCAACATTTTGTAAGATTAAAACACATTGAATGAGTTTGTAATGCCCCATTAAAATAACTTACAGGGTAGAATTTGTGAATATAGACGTTTGCTGTTTTAAAACTCTATTTTTGATTACACTAAACCAACTAAACCTATTCTACCCATAAATATTGCAAGCTGCACTGTAAGATACATTGCTGAAGTAGAACATCACAACTAACAATCATTATGTTGTCTGACAAACAATTTGTTCTCATATTGTTTGTCGACACATAATTGGCCATTTGTCCATAAAGACTGTGGACTTTATACTTTATACTCTATAAGAAACAGTCCAATTGTGGTAACTTAAAACCAGCCTTGAAGGAGAAGAATGATAACCTGCAGTTTCCCCTTATAATAATGGACTGGAATAATGGATTCTCATGGATTGTTTTCTCGCTAACCCATCTCTAAAATGCTTTGCGTCAATGGTTATTTTTAGAAGTGGTGTTCAAGGGTCGTATCAGGGACAGCAATGCAGCGGATGCTGAAAATCCTAGTTATCTAAAGGATGAGATTTGTTCAGTATTTTCCATATTGACATGATAGCATCATGCAGTTGCTGCAGATTTGTGGGCTGCACATCCATGATTCCAATCTCCCATTCTGCCACATTTCAAAGGTGCTCTATCAGATTGAGATCTGGAGACTGTGGAGGCCATTTTAGTACAGTGAACTCACTGTCACGCTCAAGAAACCAGTTTGAGATGATTTGAGCTTTGTGACATGGCGCATAGAACATGGCACACTGCATCCACTCATATAGGTATGGACATGGCCAGCAACAAGGTGCTTAATGATGCTGACTTGGTATTAAGAGGCCCAAAGTCTTGACACAAGGCAGGATGGATCCATGTTGCCAAATTCTGACCCTACCATCAGAATAGAAACTTGTAAGACTAGGCAGTGTTGATCTTCTGTTGTCCAATTTTGGTGAGCCCTTTGTGATTCTAGCCTCAGATGCATGTAGTTTGCTGACAGGAGTGGCACCTTGTGTGATCTTCGGCTCCTGTAGCCCATCTGCTTCAAGGTTTGACGTGCTGTGCATTCAGAGGTGCTCTTCTGCATGCATGGTTTGTTATGAGTGGTTATTTGAGTTACTTTCTATCGGCTCGAACCAGTTTGGCCATTCTGCTCTGACCTCTGATATGGACAAGGCATTTTCACACAGAGAAATGCCACTAACTGGATCATCCCTTTTTTGGACCATTCTCTGTAAACCCTAGAGATGACTGTGCATGAAAATCCCAGCAATTTCTGATGCTCAGTTTGAACTTCAGCAGGTTGTCTTTAGATCTATTTATATAGCGCTTTTTTACAATGGAGCATTGTCTCAAAGCAACTTTACAAGTTTAGATTATCTCCTAATAACTATGTCCAATCCCAAATTGAGCAAGCTTAGGCAGTGGCAAGGAAAAACTCCCTGAGTGGTATAGGAAGAAACCTTGGGAGGACCAAGACTCAAAAAGGGACCCAACCTCCTTGGGCGAAAGGTCTTGATGCCTAAATGCATTAGGTTGCTGCTCTGTGATTGGCTGATATTTGTGTTAATGAGCAGCTGAACAGGTGTACCTAATAAAGTGAGCCGGTGAGTGTCTGCTGTAACTCCTTTAGTTTTCACTGTATACACCAGGCGCATGATAATGAAACAGACAGGATGGAACATATCCATCCAAACTCAGAACTGAGTATGAACTGTAATGTGCTGTAATAGCACTGACTGTCTGACCCAAACCAAATGGCCAGCACTGTATGGGGAGTGCTGTCTTTCTGAGCTTAATCTGCCATATGGGTTCAGACTAAGGCTTTCCAGCACAGACAACCATAGGACCCATGAAGCACACAAACAGCTAAAAATACAGGTAAGTGTGTTTGCTATGTGCTTTCTCAGCAGATCCTCACCTGGTCATAAACATGATGGAATAAAAGGACAATGGCTCAACCAAGGGCACAGCAGTGGGAAGGGCATCTAGATGTCACAAAAATGGCATCCATATGCAAAGGAGTCAAACTTTTTTGATCTCTACTGTTTTCTCAACTATATTGTGAAGAGTGCTCTTTCGTAAAAAAGCCAGGACAGTTACAGAGCTGAGGTAATTAGTCCTATGACATCAGGTTATAAGGTTTTGTTTATTTATGCTTTAGAGAAATAAGGCATCAGCAGAAATCCAGCTATGTTAAAGAAAAAGTCGCCTGATGTGAAATAAAATTTTTATCCACAGTGGCATGCAGTGAAGCAGATCTCATGGGGTTGTGATTTAACAATGTAATCATTCAGTTGCAAGCTTACTGGAAAGCATAACGTGTTTAAGTCTACTAACAAATTACACAAACTGCAACGTTTTATTTATAATGCTGCCAAAGGGATTCTCTTATCTGAACAAACATTAAAAGGTTCATACAGCATGTTGCATTGATTGTTTAAGTTGATTCATTCAGTATAGGATAGAGACATAAAACCATATCATAACAAGACCTATTTACATATAAATTATTTATAATAGATTGTAATACAACAAGAAAAAAACAATACATTCTGCTTATTTCCAATTTCACCACCTACTGTCCAGAGAAATATTTATTAATGCTAGCTAGCAGTTAAACATACTATGGCTGTGCCGGAATTTGTTCTCTTATGTATTTGTTCCCTGTTGACTAATTAATTAAAACAGTGCAGGGAACTAGTAAGGAAGACATCTGAACATCTGATTGGCATGGTATGGAAATGCAAATGTAGTGTTCCTTACATATTGTTCAACTTTTATTTAATTACAGATAGTATGAACATGTTTCATGTTTTTTTTCTGGTCAACTTCAGGTGTGACCCCCGCAGCAATAACAGCAACTAAATGTTTCCAATAACTGCTAATCAGTCCTGTACTTTGCCTTTTACATTTACATTTACAGCATTTAGCAGACGCCCTTATCCAGAGCGACTTACAACTGATACAATCTTACAATCCAAGCAATTGTGGGTTAAGGGCCTTGCTCAAGGACCCAACAGTGGCAGCTTGGCAGAGATGGGATTTGAACCCTGGACCTTCTGGTCCAGAGTCCAGTACCTTAACCGCTAGTCTCTGTGATATTGGTGGGTTTCCTCAAATGATCTGCTCGCTTCAAGTCCTTCCACAACATTTTTACTGAATTAGGGTCAAGAGTTTCTAAAACCATTCTAAAACATTAACTTCTAAAACTATTTTTCTTTATACATTCTTTGGTGATATTACTTGTGTGCTCATTGTCATTGTCTTGCTGCCTGACCCATAGTCTCTCAAGATTCAGTTCACTGACAGATGTCCTGACATTTTCCTTGCTAGATCAATTCTGAATTCATTGTTCTGTCAACGACGAAAAGCCATTTTGGCCCAGATGCAGCAAAACAGGCCTAAACCATGCTACTACCACCACCATGTTTCATCGATGGAATAAGGTTACTGTGTTTGAATGCAGTATTTCCTTTCTCCCAACAAAATGCTTCTTATTAAAGTCCTGTTTTGGTCTCATTTGTCCACAAAACAATTTAATAGCCTTCTGGCTTGCCCATATATTTTTTATATTTGCAAATGGGCAGGAATGTTCTTTTTGGAGAGCAGTGGCTTACTCCTTGCAACCTTGCCATGCACGCCATTGTTGTTCAGTGTTCTCCTGATGGTGGTATCATGAACATTAACTTAAGGAAATATGGAAGAGCCCTTTAGTTACTTTTTACCTGTTTAGTCACTTTACCCTGGAGGTTCACATACATTTGCCACTCAAAGATATTTGTCATATTGGATCATTTTTCTGAATACATAAATGGCCAAGTATAATATTTTTGTCTCATTTGTTTTGTTGGGTTCTCTTTTTAAGGACTATAATCTCAAATTTGAGGACTTGTGTGAAAATGTTTATGCAGAAATATAGCACATTCTAAAGGGTTCAGCGGTTCAAGCATCGCTGTAAAGAAATGCATTTGCCACATTGGCAGTGTTATGAATGTGGATAATAATAAACTCTGACATAACACAGCGTACATCTGAATGCATATTAAGGCAAAAACACTTCAATCAGTGCGTCTGCAAATAAACAACCCCAGCTGTTAAACAAGAGTCTGCAAAAGCATTTTCAATTCATCAGTTGTATGTGCTCTGACATTTTGGATGATTGACAATAGGCTGTGTGAAGAAGGTTAAGCCTCAGAGATCTCACCATCTGAGAGACACGTGAATGAAACTGCTCGTTGCATTTGGCAATCTCTGGAACATTTTGTGAGATGTCTGACGTCTTTGACGTAATGTGTGGGCGCATAAATTTGTTCATATGGTAACTTGTACAAATGCTACATGCTCTTTGTACTGGAAAGAGTTCTGAGGCTCATGGGAAAATACCACACTGCTTAGTATAATTGATTATACAAATGTATTTAGAATCTTACTGGAACAGTGGGATTGCCATAAGGGTTGTGAATTTTAAGCATTTAAACATAACCATTAGTGTTCAATAAGTTAAGAATGAGGACTATATTAGCATATATTACTGAAAAAAAAATTACTGTGGCACAACTTTTCCTAGTGCAAAGCATGTGCCACTGTAGTTCTATCAGTAATGTATGCTACAATATAGTCCCCATTCTTAACTTATTAAACACTAATGGTTATGTATAAATGCTTAAAATTCAAAGTGCAAAGTTTGTGCCACTGCCCACCAATTAGGCAAAAGGACTTAAATATTTAATAAGGTAGAAAGTGGCATTTAGTTTGGTTATGTATGCAAATTTTCACTAGCAGTTTAGACTGGAGGTTCAAATAGGATGTACAACAAATCATAACCCATTTTTTACTTATGCAGTTAAAGGGCGGCACGGCGGCTTGGTGGGTAGCACCACCACCTCACAGCAAGAATGTACTGGGTTCAGTCCCAGGGTGGAGCGGCCTGGGTCCCTTCAGTGTAGTGTCTGCTTGGGATTACTCTGAACTCATGACATGCATGTTAGGTTGATTGATTATGGTAAATTGGCATTGACCTGAGTATATATATATATATATATATATATGACTAGTCTTGATATAACCTCGTTTATAGATGTAACCTTGTGTGTGTTGCAGAAATGGCTACTGATAGCAACATTAAATAAACCAAACAAGCTTATACAGTTAAAAACGGAAATATTCTATTATTGGATATGTATGAAACCTACACCAGAGTTCACTTTACAATTAATAAGGTGGCATCAAATTGATCTGAAATGTTAGTATTGATATAACTTGTGTCAATTTCGTACAATTACACTCGTCAAACATGCTTCTATTTGCAGCGGATACTGCTTCCAGACGTTTGGTGATCGAGCTGTCTATTATTTAAGATATTTGGGAAAACACACAACCTACAGTGGTGCTCACACCTGATTGTCATCCCACTGATTGAAAACACCTGACTCTAATTTCACGTTCAAATTAACTGCTAATCCTAGAGGTTCACATACTTTTGACACTCACTAATATGTAATATTGGATCATTTTCCTCATTAAATAAATGACCAAGTATAATATTTTTGTCTCATTTGTTTAACTGGGTTCTCTTTATCTACTTTTAGGACTTGTGTGAAAATCTGATGATGTTTTAGGTCATATTTATGCAGAAATGTAGACATTTCTAAAGGGTTCACAAACTTTCAAGCACCACTGTATGCTTTCTGTAGCTGTTCCCGGAGGCTCTTCCCAGAGGGCCCTGATAGGACATTTTTCTCAGAACCTCAGACATTTTTCTCAGAAGCAGTAGGGTTCTACTTCCATCCAGTCATCCATCATTGACATTTGATATTCTATTTTTATTTGGCAGTTTTATGCACCGATCAGCCATAAAATTAAAACTACTCACAGGTGAAGTACATAACATTGTGTAATAGGTGTAATGGACAATGTCAACATCCACAACATTCACCTACCTAAACATTGTTGCAGACCAAGTACATCCTTTCATGGCATTCTTCAGAAGAATAATGCACCTTACCACACTGCAATTGTTCAGAAATGGATTGAGGACGAAGGGTTTAAGGTGTTGAGTTGGCCTCCAAATTCCCCAGATCTCCCTCTGATCAAGCAGCTGTGGGATATGCTGGAGAAACAAGTCCAGTCTGTGGAGGACCACCTACAGAACTTAAAGGACCTGCAACTGACATCTTGTTGCCAGACACCACAGGACTGCATATTTTCCCATTGCAGATGATACTGGTATTTGCCATTTTATGTAAACTCTGATATACATTTTGATTTGCATCTTGGCCTTCTGCTTCTTTTTCTATCCTAATTAGGACAAGCTTATCCTCTTGTCTTATGGCAACAGTGATCACTTTTGTATAAAACCTTCAGTTTCCTGGCAATCTCACCAATGGACCTTTCTTAAGCAAACAACGTTTCTCTCAAAGTTTCTTCAGTTTGAAGCCAGAACTGAGATGTCAGTGCATTATATACCTTGCAGCCTACTCAAGGAGAAAAGTCTTGGCTCAAGGAACAGAAAAATGAGTGCTAACACAATAACAAATGTTTCTCTAATAACAATTAGCATACACTGCCATTAGGAGATATAACTGCCCAAAATGGGGCTTTGCAGCCATCTATGAATAAAGTTGTTTATCAATTTTCCTGCATTAACCTTTTCCTTGTTACACAAACACCAAGGAGTCAATGGTTGGGAAATAAAGGGGTAAAATATAGAAATTATACCTGTTGAATAAATCTCTCTCCGTACTGACCTTCATCAGAAAAAAGGACAGACTACCAATTAATTTTTAAATACGTCTTCATGTTTGTATCATTCAACATACTGTTTAAATGAGGGAAATGCTTTCACGTTTAATGTGTTAATATTGAACTCCAATCAAATGTCTGTGCTTAATGGAAGTGATTTGGAAAAGTGGCTTTTATTCAAATATGGCAGGGGTTTTTTTGTACACCAATTATTTGATACAGGTGCGTGAAACCACTCTCAACCCACTCTCAGGCAAAGGTCATGTCACAAGTGGACACCTGAAAACAACACCATTATTTTACATGTTTTATTTACACATACCTACTTCTTTGCTCCTTGGCGCTCTGTGAAGGCAATTGATGCCATTTTAAACGTACACACTAAATGGACTATGGAGTTAACACTTTATTTATATCTAGGGGTTGATACACCAATGAATGTGCATTTTGCTGTATTTCACTACAAATCATAAATTCAAAATAACAATCTGTCTGTAACGAAACCCCCACTCTATTCTTCACCTGCCTCACAGGAGCAGGGTCTCAGTGTTTGTGAGTGCCACCACATGCATATGTGTGCATGCACCTTCTCTGTTCTCACATTTTTGATATAGTGGGTTAGTGGTTTGGACAGGGAGTTAGGGTATTTACACACCCCACACATTATAGCAAGAATTTGAATAGCAGGAGTTTGATTAACAGGGTTGTACAGTGAAACATGATAGCAAATGCTAGAATGCTAGCGAAGTCACTGTTTTCATCCTCTTGGTGAAACATCCTCCTGATGGACTGTTTATTTTATGGTTTATAGTTTGTCTTTGTGTCTTGTTTTATGTGTGTGTGTGTCATTTATAATCCCTTCACTATTGTGTTTTTCCTGTTTGTTGTTTATTTCTCATCTTATATTTCCTTATTTTATGTTTACTCTTGAATTTGTGCAATATGTTAGTGATGTGTAGCGTTATACACTGTCTGGCCAAAAAAAGTTCACACTTTATCTTTGATTATGGCATGCATTCGCTGTGGCATCATTTCCACAAGCTTCTGCAATGTCACATTGTCTGTCCAGAGTTGCATTCATTTTTCCCCAAGATCTGGTATTGATGATGGGAGATTTGGACCACTGCACACAGTCTTCTCCAGCACATCCCAAAGATTCTCAATGGGGGTCAAGTCTGGACTCTGTGGCCAATCCATGTGTGGAAATGCCGTCTCATGCTCCCTGAACCACTCTTTCACAATTTGAGCCTGATGAATCCTGGCACTTTCATCTTGGAATATGACTGTGGCATCAGGGATGAAAAAATCCATTTATGGAATAACCTGGTCATTTAGTATATTCAGGTAGTCAGCTGACCTCATTCTTTGGGCACATAACGTTGCTGGACCTGACCAACTGCAGCAACCCCAGATCATAGTACTACCCCCACAGGCCTGTACGGTAGGCACTAGGCATGATGGGTGCATCACTTCAGACTCCTCTCTTCTTACCTTGATGTGTCCATCACTCTGGAACAGGGTAAATCTGGACTCATCAGACCACATGACCTTCTTCCATTGCTCCAGAGTCCAATCTTTATGCTCCCTAGCAAATTGAAGCCATTTTTTCCGGTTAGCCTCACTGACAAGTGGTTTTCTTAAGGCTACACAGCTGTTAAGTCCCAATCGTTTGAGTGTCCTTTGCATTGTGTGTCTTACTTTCACTATTAAACATATCCCTGAGTTCTACTGTTGTTTTTCTACGATTTGATTTCACCAAACGTTTAAGTGATTGATGTCTGTCCCCACTGTCCTTCCACTTTTTAATAATGTGTTGCACAGTTCTTAACCTGATTTTAGTAGTTTCAGCAATCTCTCTGCTTGATGTTTTCTCTGCTTGATGCATGCCAATAATTTGACCCTTCTGAAGCAGATTAGCATCTTTTCCAAGACCACAGGATGTATCTTTTGACATGGTTGCTTAGCAAATGAGAAGCTACATCAGTGCATCAGTTAGGGTTAAATAACTTGTTGCCAGTTGAAACAGAATCACCAATGCAGTAATTAACCGATGGTTAGTCCAGGTGGTGACTGTTTTTTTGGCCAGGCAGTGTATGTTCCTGCTGCTGTAACAATTCAGTTTCCCAATTCAATTTTTTAATTCCGTCTATCTACCTTTATATTAAAAAATATGCTAATAGCATGTGTTTTAATGTGACTGCATGTGTTTAAGTGATGAAAATGCCCAATCGTTAGTGTTAAGTATGGGTTTCTATTGGGTGAATTAGTGCTGTCTGCCTACCATCCTGGTGCAAGTCATGTGTAAGAGTGACCTCAGTGGGCTGAGGCATGTTTCAGCTTTTTTCTTTTATTTACATTGACTAGTATAGTCCTTAACATTGTTGGTAATCTATCTCTCAGCATAGAGACTGTGTAATAAAGTACTGATGTGAGAAGTGTTTCTGTTTCTTCTGGCTTGACCTTCATGAGGATGCTACATTACAAAAAAGTTCATCGCTACAGAGAAATGCACGTTGCAAAGTGTTAGAATAAATCACTGTCTTTTGCAGCAGTTCCAAAAGACAACCCCAAACTTAGTTTTTCTCTCAGGGTTGGCAAAATCCACTCACAGACTTCTATATTTTTACAGTTACAGATATTTTCCAATTATACTCTGAGCACCACTACTTCCCGCGGTTATGGCCTTATGACAGCCCAAATGAGTGAAAAAAAAAAAAAAAGTCACAGAGAAAGTCCAACAATAAAGTCTATAGTGTTGTGCAACACAAAAAGTAGCACCGTGATGACATAAGCGTGTTAAGGCCCAGAACATTTAAGCATGATGTGACCGCAGGCCAGCAAGGGATTGGGGAGGGATGGACAATCATGCTCTGGCACAGTACAAGGCAACCGGACATAGTGTGAGTACGCCCTTAGACTCTGGGTAGACGTGTTTCACAAACACCTGCTCTGAGATTTGTCTAGCTTATCAGAAGAGGTAAAGATACAGGAAGCAAATCCATTCTCCTCTTATTAACCTGAAGACATGATAGGTGTGTTTATATGGGTGTTTTGTTCTGATGCAAAACAGCAGCTGTGTTGTTTTGTGCCTCATAATGTTAATTTCTCTACTTAATCCATTTCTCTACCTTCCTTTCACTGACAGGGGCAGCCTGCTAAGCCTTGATACACCACAGAGTTAATTAATAACCATAAAAGACAGGGCAGTAGTACAGTGTTGAGGTTTCAAATGTCTTTTTCTAAAGACAAATATTATTTTTCTGACAAATATTGCTTGAGTCCTTCAGTCGATATGCAACTGGAATTTAACGGTGGTTTCAAGAGTACCACTGCTTTCAGAAACACTGACATGTTAAATTTGTATTTGAGGCCATCTATGTAACTGTAGCCTAAAGCTAGTTTGCTGGACAACATATTTTTGTGACAAATCCCAGAAGTAGTTCGTCACACCGATTCACAAAAACACTCAATCACTCAACCCTATAGAGACCATTTAGAGTAGCCAGCAGCATGTTTTGGGAGGAAACTGGAGTGCCTGAAGGAAACCTGGACATGGGGAGGACATGACAAACTCCACACAGAAAGTAAGTGGATTAGTAGATTAGAAGTTGCAGGTGTGTTATGGGTGCTGGTGCTAGAGACGTTCACGCAGAAAAACCAGAAGCAGAAGAGATTAAACCTGGGCTCACGCTTATACTCAGGACAGGACAGAACAGGGAAGCAACTGTAGATGTAGAGACTGAGATTTGTTAAAAGTAACAGACATGGTGAAGTGATAACATCTGTATACCCATGCCTGATCGAAGGCATGTGTATAGGGGCTGCAGGGATCCCAGGTGAAGAATCTGGGATAGCCTGCACTGGCAAAGTGGGGACAGCTAGTACCATCATCTGATGAGGCTATGGCCAGTGTCTGGATTCTGCTGAGGCTGCGACCACAGGGACAGTGGCTTCTAATGAGACGGAATGGTGGCTGGCCTACTGGAACTGCAAAGACCACTGGCTGGCCCTCAATAACAATGAGGATGGCAGGCTGGTCATCAGGAACTGCAGCTAGCTGTCAAGAGCTGGAGAGTCAGATGGCTGGGTCACAGGTCCTGGTGAGTCTGCAGGCTGGGTTGCTGAGGCTACATTTACATTGGGCATCAGTGTAGAGAAATAAACAGTATAATTACTGTGCTACTGTGTGGGGGTCCCCCTACAAGTGCTGTCTCATATACATATACTGTGGGAGCCAAAATCTGAGGCCACAAGGAAAAATGCTTGTTAGGATCTTTTGGATCTGGATTCATATTGCAGCAGGATACTGTCCCAAAACACAGCTCAAAAACTTTCCAACAACTACTTGAAAACCAAAGGAGATCAAAGAGTGTGGACTGGCATGGACCTCCATTGTCACCTGTCCTAAATATTATCAAGCATTAATGAGACTTGAGGACAAAGATAGCCAAGCATTCAGTAAAATCACAAGATGCTCTTTGGAAAATTGTGAAATTGTGCTGGGATAACATGGATCAACAAATTTTGTCCAAACGTGTGGAGTCCATGCCAGCTAGAGTGTACTCTGTCAATACAGGAAAAGGTATTGTATGCTAAGTTTTACATTTGAGTAATTTAGCAGACTTAGTTTATCCAGAGCGACTTACAAATGACATAATCCAAGCAATTGTTGGTTAAGGGCCTTGCTCTAGAACCCAACAGCAGTAGGTGGCAGAGGTGGGTTTGAATCCTGGACCTTCTAACCTATAGTACAGCACCTGAACCACTAGGCCACTACAGTCTCTAATTATATGACTTGTAATGGGAAAACATTGCATTGAATTCAAGAAAGACACAAAATAGAAGCATTTCCATTAGTGATCTCAGACTTTTGGCCCCACTGTACATGAATAAAAAACAAAGACATAAACACAGAGCTGATTTCCTCGAATCCCAGAATCTGATACAAATACTGCAGTCAATATTCTGACGCATAATGCGTCTTGTGTGTGCTGCTTCTAAAATAAACTCGCCTCAATACAAAGGCCAAACAGTAAGGGGCAACAAAAGAAGCTGCCAAACAATAAAAAGAAAAGCTGTTTAAAGAGTTTAAACAGGCTTGTTGCTCTTTGTATAATATTTTAGGTATCAAGAGAGCAGTGTACTACCACCAAACTGTCAATTTGCTTGCCAAGTGAGATCGCTTAACACTAAGGTCTTGAAAATGTATTTGCTCATTCAATGTGCCTCTTGTGAGTTCAGCCTGCTGTTCAGTTAAGACATGTAATGATAAGCTTTAGTACTGGAGGTCTCAGGTTATCACTGGAGCAGAGGCCATTGATGAAATTCTTATAAAGCTTCCATTGCCTCATGCTGACTGACCCTTCTCTCGTACTTTTTTACGTACACAAGGAAAGCAAGCAATAAGTATTTAAGAAATGTAAAGTGGGGCAAAAAAGTATTTAGTCAGCCACTGATTGTGCAAATTCTCCTACTTATAAAGATGAGAGAGGTCTGTAATTTTCATCACAGGTACACTTCAACTATGAGAGACAAAATGAGAAAAAAAATCCAGGAAATCACATTGTACGATTTTTAAAGAATTTAATTGTAAAATCATGGTGGAAAATAAGTATTTGGTCAATAACAAAAGTTCAACCTCAATTTACTTTTGTAACATAACCTTTGTTGGCAACGACAGAGGTCAAACGTTTCCTGTAAGTCTTCACCAGGTTGGCACAACACTGTAGCTGGAATTTTGGCCCATTCCTCCATGCAGATCTCCTCTAGAGCAGTGATGTTTTGGGGCTGTTGCTGGGCAACATGGACTTTCAACTTCTTCCACAAATTTTCTATGGTGTTGAGGTCTGGAGACTGGCTAGGCCACTCCAGGACCTTGAAATGCTTTTTATGAAGCCACTCCTTCGTTGCCCGAGCGTTGATGGAAGGAGGATTCATTGTCATGCTGGAAGACCATGGCCACGTTCCATCTTCAATGACTCTCACTGATGGAAGGAAGGTTTTGGCTTAAATCTCACGATACATGGCCCCGTTCAATTCTTCCCTACACAGATCAGTCGTCCTGTCCCCTTTGCAGAAAAACAGCCCCAAAGCATGATGTTTCCACCCCCATGCTTCACAGTAGGTATGGTTTTCTTGGGATGCAACTCTTATTTTTTTTTTCTTTTTTCCTCCAAACATGACGAATTGAGTTTTTTTTACCAAAAATTTCTATTTTGGCTTCATCTGACCACATGATATTCTCCCAATCCTCTTCTGGATCATCCATATGCTCTCTGGCAAAACTTCAGACGGGACTGGACATGTACTGGCTTAAGCAGGGGGGGGCACGCCTGGCACTGCAGTATCTGAGTCCCTCTCTCGGCGTAGTGTGTTACTGATGGTAGCCTTTATTACTTTGTTTCCCAGTTCTCTGCAGGTCATTCATCAGGTCCCCTCCATGTAGTTCTGGGATTTTTTTGGCACACCGTTCTCATGATCATTTTGACCCCCACGGGATGAGACCTTGCGTGGAGCCCCAGATCGAGGGAGATTATCAATGGTCTTGTATGTCTTCCATTGTTCTTACAATTGCTCCAACAGTTGATTTATTCACACCAACCTGCTTGCCTATTGTAGATTCACTCTTCCCAGCCTGCTGCAGGTCTACAAATTTCCTTCCTGGTGTCCTTCGACAGATTTTTGGTCTTGACCATGGTTGAGTTTGGAGTCTGACTGGTTGAGGCTGTGGACAGGTGTCTTTTATACAGATAACGAGGTCAAACAGGTGCCATTAATACAGGTAACGAGTGGAGGACAGAAGAGCTTCTTAAAGAAGAAGTTACAGTCAAGTCAAGTCAAGTCTGATTTATTTATATAGTGTTTTTTACAATGGAGCATTGTCTCAAAGCAACTTTACAATTTTAGATTATCTCCTAATATCTACGTCCAATCCCAAATTGAGCAAGCCTAGGGCGACAGTGGCAAGAAAAAACTCCCTAAGTGCTATGAGGAAGAAACCTTGGGAGGACCAAGACTCAAAAAGATACCCAACCTCCTTGGGCGGCGTAGATGATAAATCTATGAATTAAACTAATTTATCTAAACTAATAAGTCATGGAGTCATAGTTAAAAAAAACTGTAAATTATGCACATCAGCATTAAGTAGTCCAATACACAGAGTCACTCTAGCATCTTGAGTCTTCAAGCAGGAAAGTCGTTGGTGGCAATTCGTCCCCAGATAACTGGAGGAGGGAGAGAATTACTGCCCTCTGGTGTAGCCCGGGTATGGTGGGGCTGGAGCTGATGATGGAACAGCTTGAGTGAAGCTGAAGCGGATGAACATCATGTGTGGGGCAGGAGCTGGTATTGGAACACAGCTCGGAGGTCTGTGAGAGCCAGAAATCTTGCTTGTTTGTGGGTGACCAAATACTTATTTTCCACCATGATTTACAATTAAATTCTTTTTAAAAAATCCTACAATGTGATTTCCTGGATTTTTTTCTCATTTTGTCATAGTTGAAGTGTACCTCTGATGAAAATTACAGATCTCTCTCATCTTAGGAGAACAGCACAATCAGTGGCTGACTAAATACTTTTTTGCCCCACTGTAGTTACAACATACCCAACAGCCAATTTATATTCAGAACACAAAACACCATTCCATTCAACATATTCCAGAAACTTAACCTGGCTGGCCTTGTGCATTTGTATTGCCTACATTCTCAAGCAAAGGAGAATCTCTGAAGCTGCTCTCGAGCCAATTCCACCTACTACTACCGAGAACAGCCCACTACTTCCTCAGCTATATCTGCATAAGAATCAGAATGAATCAGAACTGCACAATTTACACTTCTCACTTAATCTCTCTGGGACATCAATTCTGAATTGGTGACATGGGCACGTTCTTTTCACTCTCAAGCCAAGTTGGCACTTGATAACTAGAAGGCTTATTAATAATGACTAACTGTGACTCTCAATGAAGAGACTGGCAATAGCCCTGGGATTTTGTGTTGCTCCCAGTGAAAGTGCATTAATGAGCTGCAAAGGAGCACACTTAATACAGTATATCAACAACAATTTAAAAAACTGTATGTATCTCAAGTGAACTCATGCTGAATTTAAATGAAAGTTGCTCCAATGGGAAACTATACACTGTAGGCATGGCGACACAATGTGACATCAGACAATTAGCTTCCCACTGTAGCATAATTTCAGTTGTTTATTCAGTCCTGACAGCATTTTTTGCAGGAATTTCTGAGCAGGACTTCCTGATAAGGCCATGGTGCATGGCTCATTTCAGATGGAGATTACATCAACAGTGTGGCAAAGCTGCTTTTCTGTGTTTCCGAGGACATGGTGCTTCTCCACGGGTAAAGGCGAAGAATAGAGCCTCATTAGAGAGTGTGACATCCCTCCTGGGGATGAAGATTAGAAGTTGTATGTGTGCAAATTAGAATGATTTTTGTTGTTTCCTTTGCCTAGTTTCTTTGGCCTGTGACGACAACATCATTTACGCTCTGTACAACCTGAACTGAAATCTGCTGGAATATATACATATATGGAATGAA
The DNA here is from genome assembly GCA_025084515.1 of Ancistrus triradiatus. NCBI lineage: Eukaryota > Metazoa > Chordata > Actinopteri > Siluriformes > Loricariidae > Ancistrus > Ancistrus triradiatus. The sequence goes on from JAJAGP010003655.1 coordinate 38,146, forward strand.
TGAACTAACTAGCTTTAAAATGTAAACACTATAAATTGGATTACAGGTACTCCCAGTTTTACGATGGTCCGATTTACAAAATTTTGATTTTACGCAGTACCTCTCTGAACCTTCCCAATGCTAAATTAGGAAATCAGCAGTGTGTGACGTAGGGAGTCATGTGGCAAGAGTGATGAACTCTGGGAAATGTAGTGAGGAAATTCTGGGGTCGCGACAATAATCATTTTTGTTTTTCACTTTCAATACATTATCCAATAAATTACATGAGATATTCAGTACTTTATTATAAACTAAGCTTCATGTTCTTTAACGATAAATTTTACGATAAATTCAACTTACAATGGATTTGTCAGAACATATCCCCATTCTCATTTTATTGTATGTACAGTAGATTTGCAATTGTGCTTTAAGCCTATTTCTTTTGTCAATGAAATACAACAATCCAATCTGAATATGAATTCTAACATGCAAAATGTGACATTAGATTTATTACAGATAACTTTCTAAAGAATTCCGGGTGGTGGCTCGGTAGGTAGCACCACTGCCTCACAGCAAGAAGGTTTTGGGTTCAGTCTCAGGGTGGTGAGTAAGCTAAAATGGCATTGACTTGAGTGTATAAATATGATTAGTCTTAATGTAACCTTGTGTATTTTTGCTGAACTGGTTACCGATGCTGATAGCAACATTAAATAAACTAAACAAACAAACTAAGGAATTCCATAAGCCTCAGTCTACAGTAACTCTACCAGCCCTCATGGTTTATCATGGCTCTTGTCAATTGGCTCTTAGTAGGGGGTTGTGTAAACAGATGGCAAACTGAATAAATACTGTGGGTGATTTTGGACTATGCCTATTAAGGCACTGGACTATTTACCAGAAGGTCCAGGGGTTAAACTCCCAGCAATACCATTGTGACCATGAGCAAGGCTCTTAACCCATAATTGCTTGGATTGTACCTTGGAAGATTGTATGAGTTCCGAATTGTTCTGGATTGGAGCTGCTGCCTAATGACTAATTGAAAATGCAAATAGCTCTGAAGATGTCCAGACCCAATATTATGGCATATCTCATGACATTCTGGCTCTCTAAACTCCAAATTGGTTCCATAAATGTCCATCCCTTTGCATTTTCAGTAAAACAACAGTCACACAAGGTGCAGAGTTTAAGCCGAGACATCATGGGTTCAGGTTTCTTGTGTGTCCTCCTGTCTGACATTTGAGGTTTTTTTACTCTCATTATTCATTAATGGCTTCAGTATTGAGCCAGTTTCATTTAAAATCCCTAAGCAATATTGCTTCAAGGCCATACCATGTTAATAATTGTCAGTGCTGAAAACCCGTAAGCAAAGAGAACTGAATATTAATGTCCGAGTGAGGGCTGTCCACGTTTATCCACGAGAGACCATTGTCACTGGAGGTTTTCATCTGCTGCAACTCATCAACTCTGAAGCCACACTGGCACCTTGAGGATAAGTTCGGACACTCCTGCTTTACAAAACCCTGACCTTCACAAAGTAAGTAAATCTAATTATGTACAAGAAGCTGGAATTACGTGTATGCAGAATACTACGAACATTATGTTTATGGCATCGATGATGGTATTCTTATACCTGCAAAGGTTCTCTGAGGCTATCATGTATACATGTTAACTTATGTAAACAAAATACATCACCATTTGAAATGAAATCTGTCCTCACTGGAGGCCTTTAGGTGGTATAAGCTCGTAGGTGAGTTTCTAGTCTTTGCAAATCAACTCTTGATATTCCCATGTCTATGCAGCTATATCACCTTGAAGCTGTGATTTTGCCTTTATGTTCAATGGTCAGTAACATAAATATCAAAAGTGTGATCAAGTTGCTTTCTTTTAATTATAACATCAATAGTATGCATTATCAGTTGGGCAGTACTTTGGTGCATTTGCATACTTATCTCTCTTTTCAGCCAAGTAAGCTTTTTCAGGTCTGTCATAAGCTGTCTAGAAAATGGCCCAAGGATCATATTGCCAAATACACAGCTTTGTCATTTACTGTGGTCTCATTCAGTTCCCCATTAGGGAAACAATATATGTGATAAATTGCTGATGTGAGTGCCATACATTGATGCCCTTGCCCTGGCTGCTAAGGACAAAGAAAGCCTTGAGTGACTTAATTAATGCGATAACCACAGCAATATTCTTGCTAGGATAACAATAGTCTGTACTAACATTTAAAGGAATAATTAGGCAGACTGCTCCCCTGAAGGAAAAACCATGAAGGGAAGCATCTTACTACCAGAGTCTCTTGTTTTCAATGTGGAAAAAAAATTGCAAGAATTTAATAATATCTACTTTGTTGTTCATGTTAATTCATCACAATTAACTTGTTTTACAAGATTGTGTTTTATTTCTTGAGTTTCTATTGAATTAAGATTAAAGTTTAATGTGCAACACAGACAATCTCCCCCAAAGAAGGTTACAAGTTGCCAGATGCTCCTATTTTCTTACTATTACTGAAAATTGTGCAAAGTAAGACATGGAAAAATTAATGTAATTGCAATAAATACAACCTTTCTACAAAGAGACCTGAAGTTAGGCAATAGTGATGTTTTTATTAAATAATGAATACTAATATTGATTTTCTATAATATTCTAATGTTATAGAATATAATAATATTAATAGGGATTTTATGTAAAAAAAAAGTCTATTTTGTCTTCATTCAAAATTCAAAACTATGTGTTTCCATAGCTTCTTGAAAACCAGTGGTCAGATTGAAATAAGAAAAAAACTAGATTCAATACATTACAAAATAGCCGTTTTTAACGGCTTTATTAACTAATCCAGGTGAAATTGTAAAACCCAGTGTTACCTCTGACTGAGACCTCTTGTCCTCTTATCACAAGCAGTGCCACGACGGCATTTTCCTGATGTTATGTGTCGGATTTAAAGTCCCATGTCTTACAACCCAGTTTTATATAGAGTGACGTTATGGCTTAGCCTGTTTGAACTCCCTGAGCAAAAAGTTAATCATATCCAAAAATAGCAGCACTGTATTGCTAAAGGTCAGTAGGTTGTGCATCTGGACGGATGTAGTGTAAACCCATCAGCTGTTGGTCAGAGTCTGATGACTGCACAGAGCACTGAGTAATAGACAGAGTGTGAAATGGGTCAGATGAAGGATGTTATTGTGTTTGGACATCCATCAAAAAAAGTCTGACAAATTTAAGACACTTTGACTCGCCAGCAAGATCATCGAATCCCCAGTGAAACATTGCGGGCTTATTTGGAACAGTAGGTAAAACAAGAAATTGGCACCCACAAGCTTAGACGTGAACCCTGTTAGTGAAGAAGTTTTTTAATCAATTTACATTAGCTCAGTTTCAAGATATTGGTGAATTCCATATCTGACAAGGGGTATACTTATCCATAGCAATGTACAATTTAGCTGAAGAGCCTTTCACTAGGGCCCAACATTGACAGCTTGGCAAAGCCATGATTTGAGTTTTGATTAGTAGTCCAGAGAATTTACTAATGAGTCACATAAAGTAACCTTTTCATGCTGAAGTGGTATGTTGACTGATTGAAATAATTCTTACCAGGACTGTAGGCATGGATTGGAAACTAGTGAGGGCCACGGGGCCCATCTGAACTGGATTGTTTTGTTGTTGGGTGTTGACTCCCCACATCCACTCACTGCTACAGAAAACATTCTATGGACAAAATGTGGCGTTTTCAGTGGGGACAGGGATTGTTAAATTAGACCTATTATCAATATATTGATAGTTTGGAGCTATCGTATTAATAGGCATTGCTAAATGTAATAATTCATAGGAATCTAGGCATGATGCATGGTAATTAAGGTTATTTGTAAAGTTAGTTAATTAAAAAAATAAATAAATAAAAATGCTTCAGGGAAGCACCAGGACAAGCTAACTTCATTAGACACTATTGTGTACTTTCAAATTTGGCTTTGAAATGATTTGTGGGCCTAGTATTATGCATACCGTCGCCTAACATCGATACATTGTCTTTTTAATCAGTGGCGTTGTGTGAAATGTTAGCATTCCTACTACAACGAAAGAGATAGCCTAGCCTTCATCATGGCCAGAGTATGCATATTTAACATTTCACACCAATTGCCTTCACTTCAGCTGCAGTACCAGGTCCCTCTTTTTAGTGTTTCTTACAGATAATGTCATAACAATTATTGCTTTGTCTTACCCAGTGGTATGCTGTTACAACACGATTAAATTCCAATTGCTGTCAGTGGAAGTGGTCATGGTGTAAATGGCTGCACTCGTGAGGCGCATCCTCTCTCACAAGTCTCACACACAGTAGACGCTATTTTACATGTTTTACATTTATGTCATTTAGTAGACACCCTTATCCAGAGTGATTTACAACGGATACAGTCTTACACTCCAAGCAATTGTGGGTTACAGGCCTTGCTCAAGTACCCGACAGCAGCAGCCTGTCAGAGGCGAGATTTGAGGTGCCAAGTCAAGTCAAGTCAGATTTATTTATATAGCACTTTTTACAATGGAGCATTGCCTCAAAGCAACTTTACAATTTTAGATTATCTCCTAACATCTACGTCCAATCCCAAATTGAGCAAGTCTAGGGTGACAGTGGCAAGGAAAAACTCCCTGAGTGTTATGAGGAAGAAACCTTGAGAGGATCAAGACTCAAAAAAGGGCCTCCTTGGGCGGCGTAGATGATAAATTAAGAATTAAACTAATTTATCATTAAGTAGTCTGATACACAAAGTCACTTCATCCCCAGCCAACCAGAGGAGGGTGTGGCCCAGGCATGGTGAGACCGGAGCCGATGAAGGAAACAGCCTGATTGAAGCTGAAGCGGAAGAACATCATTTGTGGGACCAGAACCAGCACATGAATACAGCTCTGACAGAAAACAGGAAGTGTTCTGGTCCATAGTCCAGTACCTTAACTGCTAGGCCACCACAGTCCCATTAAATAAGTAGACTAACCTGAATTAAGCATGCACTCATCTCCGAGAAGTTCTGAACTACAGATTTTTTTAACCAGCTGTATTTATTATATATCACCTCAGTGACCTCATGGCTGACTGCGAATATGATTATATTAACTGATTCTAATGATGATTAACCTTATGTCAACCAGTTATCGTGATTGCCCTTCTTTTCTTCACTACAGGCTTTCATTGCTGAGAGTGCTGTGTGTTTTGTGCATTAAAGGCCATTTCACACCATAAAGGTTTCTTGAGTGTTTTTAGACATGCCACAGATACGCCTCCAGCTTTATAAGTGTTTACATTTCTGTGAAAGATGCAACTGACATGTAAAATTCGGCCCATTAATCCTGCTGTTCTTTTTTTTACACACTGTGAAAGTAAAATCCACCAGCACATGCTTATTTTTAAATGGCTTTTGAGAAGCTGATTATATTCAGGTTGGCTGGGATTTGAACACTGGGCCTTTATACACTGCAACATCACATCCTGAAAAAATATAGCCCTAAAATTGAAAAATACTGGAAAATAGATTTATAAGTAAATTTGAACAGTGCTTAAAAGCAGGTTTTTAGAGTGGTGGGCTTAATTTAAAAGCTGTTTATTTGGAATATCATAAATGACAAGATTACTGTAATAAAGGAAATCAGGCCCATTCTAAACCACAGGTTCACCTTCTTCAAAGATGTCTTTTGCATTTTAAGATAAGATAAGTCAATGGGGAAATTTACAGATTACAGCAGCACTTTCTATGCCAAGGTAGTGTTAACATCTTTTCATTTGAAAACTCAACAAAACATATCATTGGACCAATGATCCTAAGACTGTATGCCAATTTTCGAAAGGTTTTATAGGCACTACTAAAAGTACATGTTTCCAGCGTTACCTAATTACTGTAAATCACTGTGAGACATAAACAGTTTTCAAGCTGACGCCTTTAAGTTAATATCACATATTTAAGGTAAACACTGGCAATGTAAGAGAGAAAATGACACACATTTACCAGAACAATTTAAACCAAGTATGTTGAGGGAAGCTTTAGGAGGGGGTTAAAAATATCCTGGAGGTCACAGGTGTGCGATTGCAGAGAACAGGGAGTGGAGAGCAGCTGGAACAACAGCAGCATCCCACTGCACTCAAAAACTCATTTAGGAGATTTTATGTAACCTCTCAACCATACATAAACAAACTCCGAAAGCATAATGAGTAGATACATGAAGCTGGAAAGGAGAGTGAGAAAGGCATTTTGCTTCTTGTTTGATGTTTTTTTCTGATTGGGAGGATTGAAAATCTTCTTTGCCAAAGAGGATTTGTGACAACAGGGCTTTGCAAAATTAAGAAATTCCACCTTTTTATAGTCACAATTATTTGCATTATATGCAAAAGTAAGTCCTAACAAAGAACATGGATAAAAAGGTTGAGTCGGTAAGCTTACGGAAGTCCTTCATCAGGCCAATTTTGTTCATTTTGACACCGTCCTGCCGTTAGCGTGCATCACAGAAAGCACAGAGCAGACAGAGTGCTTCCTCTCACAGTGTAATGGTTTGCATTAGTCACCTCTTTACACCGTGAACCTGGCTGCTGTCTCTCTTTAGCCTCTGCAGTGTCAGTGGTCAAGCTACTTGAGTAAACAGACATGTAGACTGATGCATGTAAGCAAAAACCACTGGACCATGGTGGCTTAGCAGTTACAGTACTGGACCATGAACCAGAAGATCAAGGATTCAAACCTCTGCCAAACTGCCACTGAGGAAGCAAAGCATTTCACCCACAATTGTTAAGACTGTGTCAGTGTTATATCTCTTAATATATTTTGACATACTACCGTGTAGTTCATAATATTCGCACACTTATGATTTTGAGACAGTTTTTGCTGAACTGTAATAGGAACTGATGCTAGACTTGTAATCGGTCATCAAAAATAAACTTTACCCACTCAGCTCATCTGTCCTTTGAGCCTGGGGGATGATGAGCTAATTTGTGCTGGTCTGTGCAGGAAAAAGAGCAGTTCCCGTTCTTAGCTTTGATATATTACTATCTCAACAAGTGCTTGCCAGAAAGAATGCACAGAAGGAAGTCCTCAAACCTTGGTGGTAGGGGTGGGCGATATGGTAAAAATATTATATCACAATATTTTCACGATATTTATCACAATACATGTCATTGCAGACCAAAAGCACCAATTTCATCAGATTCTATTCAAATATTATCTGTACTATTATAGATGATAAATATTGAGATAATTCAAATAATATGCACACTACCTAAAGTGATTTATATTCAAAATGTGCTGCACTTCATCCATTTAAACAGGACTAAATCCCAAAGATTCTCATTGGGGTTCAGGTCTGGACCCTTTGGTGGCCAATCCATGTGTGAGAAGGATGTCTCATGCTTCCTGAACCACTCTTTCACAATTCGACCCTTCTGAAACAGATTAACATCTTTTCCACCATCACAGGATGTGTCTTTCGACATGGTTGTTTAAGAAATGAGAAGCTACTCACTGCATCAGTTAGGCTTAAATAACTTGTTGCCAGCTGAAACATAATCACCAATGCAGTAATTATCCGATGGGAGGCTCTTTTTTTTAAAACTGTTTGCTTAGTTAAATCCAGGTGGTGACCTTTTTTTGTCCAGGCAGCGTCACAAGGGAGGGTCTGGACCATTGCCCGGAATTCACTGGGTGCAGGCAGAGGTACACCTTGGACACCATGCTATCACAGGGTTCCATAAATGCAACACCTGACTTTCCTGTTGCCAGCTCCACCCAGGGTACAAACTCAAAGATCAGCAACTGCTGTAAGATGGGTAGCAGCTGGCTATGGCTATCACTCCACCAAAACTTCATACTACAACTAAATTCAGAATTAAATTTCAAATTCAGATAATTATCCTAATTGTAAGGCAGTTACATCATTTCTATAATATGTAAACAAAAATATATTTCTTCCTTTGAGACAGGCCAATGAAAACTCATATTGGAAACAGGACCATGGCCAATGTGTTGAAGCATAAACACTGGCTTTACTGCAGTGAAACACAAATTATATTGGAAAATATGCCAATGTTACACTTCCAAATCAGTTTGCAATTCTATAAGCATCCTCAAGCCCCTCTTGACCTCTTTTTGTCTAAATATAGGCAGTAGCACTCAGGAGTAATTGGAGGTCCTTCATCCTGGTACAGGCACAATTAATGACACCACTGGAAACCTCACCATGTGCTTGTCAACATGACAAGAAATGCATTTCTGTTTAAAATATGAGCCAAGAAATCGGTTGTAGTGAAGGAAATGGAGAAGAAGGCTGATACTGATGCATTACTTGTATAAGACTGGGTAGAGCACCAGTCCATTACAGAGCAATCCAGTAACCCATGTCCTGGGGTCAAATTAAAGTTGTCAATACACAGTACATTTTAGTAATACAAACTAGAGAGCTAAAAGGATTTTTGGACTCTGTATTGGCTATTGTAATGGATGACATCCAAAAATTCCATCCAATGCATAGATATTTGAGTTTGCTAATACAACAGCCTCCCTTGTTCCAAGACAATTTACCACTAGATTTTTTGGAACACGACTATGAGTTCAGCTCTGACTCACTGTTGGCATTCCAATTCATCACAAAGTTGTCTGATGGACTTAAACACGCTCATCAGATACCAATTGACCAAGCCACCCAAGTTCCTCATTAAAATTGAAAGACCGTTGCTTTATGTCCATAAATGTGCAAGACAAACACTTGTTGAACGGACTTGTTTGGGATGTGGAAACCTATGAACACTGGTGAACAGTAACACCAACACCAATTACATTTACTCAGCTACTGTGCTGAAGTACCATTTTCAAGTTTTTCTACTTTACTTGTGCGTTTCTGACTTTATCTCCACAATATTTCCAACTAGAAATGTGTACCTTTGACTCCATTACTAGAAAAAAGTTGAAATAGTAGATACATAATGTGCTTTCACACAAATAAAAGCACAGCTTTTTAATTGGCTGACTGACCTTTCTGACTTCATTTGCTAGCTGACTAGGCCTATATAAAAAATAGCTGACCCTTTATCTTTGTTGTCCTTGTCGAACCCACGGTCTTACCTAAATTTCACTTGGATTTAATTTAACCTAAAGTTAACGTGGAAGATAAGAATGAAAAAATAATCTTTGTTTCTTTAATGCCTGTGGAAAATTAAACGGAGTGATATTACTGGGGTAAAATGTTACTAGCATTATCTGCATTTTTCTATCAAATTTGGGAGTTCTGTATTTTATCCACCACTGCTTATGAGGGTCACTGAGGCGTTCAGTACAACCCAGCCTACTGCCACTTTTCATCTGTGAAGATGCCATGCCTGTATGCTTCATATTATGAACCTGTTAGCAGTGAGTATGCAAGTTGCACAAACTTTTGGCCAGATAATCTACATTATGTATTTAAAAAAATATATCTATAATTATATTTAATTATCAGACCCACTGCAGCACTATGATTAATTATAAGTAGAGTATTTTGTCTCGCTGTATATGCCTTCATTTTAAACCCTACTTTCCAAACAAAAGGCAACATTAGCTGCTCTACTGTTTTCGAACTACCTGTCAAAGCTGTTGCTTTATCCAGCATGACAGGCAGTGAGGCAGGTCTGAGCTGCGCAGTCAACGATTAACAGCCTGTTCAATAGCAAGCCATTCTGAATACTGCCATGATATATGCTCTTGTCAGTGTTCTAATGAACACTTGCCCATGGACGAGTCCGGTGCACACAGAGACAGGCTCATTTTTTAGCAATCCAGATTAACCTGCCCTGTCTAACGGGCTAATCCTCAACCATTCTCATCAGTTCTAGTGGATGAGCACAGGTGTCTTACCAATTGATCCTGTCTCATTAAAATTGTGCAGAGAAAAGCCTGGGAATATTGGAGAAGGATGTGCCTAAGAGAAGGAAGGAATGAATGGTTTTGGACTCCAGTTTTAGAGGAACAGATAATTAAAGCCATAAGTAGATTTATATTGACATAAAACGGACTCTGAGACTACATTTTCCATTTTAGTCCTCTATATCATATCAAAGGTTTTAATGGATATACATCAGTGGATATACATCAGTGTATATGATATAAAGGTATAAGCAGTTAATGCTTCAAATGTAAGACTATTTGTATTTCCTGCTTTTCAGTTATTTAATGAAAAGAATCCCCAGATGACCAATGACCAGAATGTACAGCAGCACTATAGGTTTTCTTAACATACTCTCTACCAGCTTGAGGCAACCATCTAATGTGGTTGGTTAGTTGTTACAATACCCCAAGGTCATGGGTTCATATCCGACCTCTACCAAATTGCCACTGTTGCATCCTTGAAATCCATCACAATTGCTTGAAGTGTAAGACTGTAAACAGAACTGAAATACACACTACAAATTTTTTCACTCCAGTCTAGTTTATCTGTCAAATTGCGTTGTGTCCTGTGTATGTATTGCATTTCTTGTATTCTTTTGCATGTTCCATTGCATTAGACATTCTGGCATTCAAGGGTCACACAGGTGTTGGAGGAGTGGTTAGCACTGTTGTCTCACAATTCCAGAGACCTGGGTTCAAGTCCCAGTCCTGCATTTCTCTGGGTACTTCAGTTACCTTCCACATTTCAAAAATGTGTTCAGTCAGATGGAGTCTGGAAAATGTCCTGATGAGAGTCAAGCTGAACTGAATTAAGTAGGTATGGAAAGTGAGTGACTATGGTGTGCATTTTGTACTGTACACCTGTTGTATATTCTCATTGTATACCTGTATATGGCTGGGGTGCCAACAAAACCTGCTTATATTTATACTTACTTATACCTACTTACAAACTAGAGTAGTAAAACACACTGAGTGTTGACCGTGTGTATCAGATAAACGAACAATTAAACTGCTGTTACTCGCCAATCTTTCCACCATTAAACCTAAGTGAAAAGTGACCTCAATGAAGTACCGCAGCGCGCGCTTTCACCTCTGCGTTTAATTGGATGGTTTTGTCATATGACGTGAAGTTAGATTTGCCTCAGGTGTGTTTGCTGATTGCTTGGCTTTTACCTCAATGTTTGGTTGTGACGTGAGATGCACTGCGTTTTCTATTAAATCTCATTTTAGATTCGCTTTTTACGAGGTCGACATGGACAGTTTAAGTTTATGTCGTTATTTATAAGAAGCGCGTCATGTCTGGAATGAGCAACAGCTCGTTTTCAGGCGACTTAATTGATTTAGGCCTTAAAAACACAGACGAACTGAAGCTACTTGAAGCCCACCGACCGGTTAAAGTCGGGCTTATATTGGCACTGGGTGTTATGGTCACTTTGGGCAATGTAGCGGTTGTGACTGTGATTTGTTCAGCAGTTCCAGGCTGGTCGCGCAACTCCCGTTACTTTTTATTATCCCTAACCGGCGCCGACTCTGCGTTTGGTCTCATCGTGATGCCTTTAAACCTGTGCGTGAGTCTGCTTAAGGACTACAGCGAGCATCCAGACCCTTTCTGTCATGCTGTCGCCTTTTTCAACGCCACTATTTACTCGACGTGCATGTACACGCTGGCCAGTATAAGCCTGGAGAGGTACGTGGCTGTGTTTTACCCGCTCCAGTACTCCTGCATCCTAACCCGCAGACGCGCCCTAATGATCATCGCGTTCTCCTGGCTCTTCCCTCCCGTCCTTCTCGTACCCATATCGTGGCCCGAGGGCATCATTGAAGTGCATTTCTCCACAGCTTCCCTGGTCTGTAATCCGTCCTACTCCAGCAACGTGACCTACTCGCTCACCCTGACGGGTTTCATTTTCTTCCCCTGCTCGGCTCTCATGACCTTCTGTAACCTCAGACTGTGGATCGCAGCTAAAAGACAGAGGATGAAGTTGAAGTACAACTGTGGAGGCTGGAACAGACCAAACGTGGCCTCACGGGTCCTTGTACCAGTCATGACCGCGTACTACACGTGCTGGACGCCCTGTATGGTCATCATGATCTACAATGGTAGGTTAGGAAGCTCAGACATCTGAAATGCATATCCGCATGAGGTCAGTGCTGGTCTATTGCTGGTTTTAGCTGGTGGAGGATGGTGGTGAATCTGTGAAGGTAAATAACACTGAACAGAAATGCACTCCTGGGCAAAATATGGGCCAAATCTAATATGGAAAAGTATTAAGATTTTAATGGTCCTAACGACAAATCATTGGTCTAGCAATTGGCAAGAAATAGAAAAAATGCACTCCTGAGACATATAACATTAGGGTTAAAACAGTGGATTAAAATGACAAGATGTGTATGGTTGCAGTAATTTTATATTTTACTTGTTAGTTTGGTAAATATATAAGAACGATATCTGAACAGTAATGTCAAGCATGCTTCTTGAAATTGCTTTTTAGGACTGTTCACTAGAATGCAAAGCCATTCTAGGTAAGACAGGGGTCTAAAGGAAGACTGCTGCTGTGCAGTTTGTTTATACAGTATCAGTAATGTCAGTGATGCCACACGGTTAGTGCTTAGGCAATTCTCTTTTGAACGTTCCACTTGTGTTGCCCTAATTATACATCTTCCTGCTCTCCTGTCTTCACTACACTCTTAAGACACTTGAGGTAGCCCAGTAATTAGTGGTCCATTAGTGCATGGCATGTACATATGAGAGCAGTACACTTCTTAGTCCAAACATCTCTACCAGTCCCTAATTTAATCTTGCTGTATTTTTTATTTATTTTCTTCAACTCAGCATTGTCTGGCAGCAGCGTCCCAGAGTGGGTCGAGTTCATCGCTGTTTGGTTACCAACCTCCAATGGCTTCCTTAACTGTATCTTTTACTTCTGGATCAACCGGAGCTTTCGCAGGAAATTCCACTTGATTCTTCAGAGACTGTGTTTAACGCTTTTCCCCATTGCTGGAAGGACATTAAAATTGGCAAAGCCAGTAGGAGTCTCTGCAATGCTCACAATAAATAACAACAATGTTCATGAGCGCTCGTCCAGTGTATCATCTACGTGCACTTTACTGACAATTGCTGCAGAGACCTACATATGAACGCTTTACACCAGAACGTAAGTGGGGACTCCATTTGCTAGCATGCAGGTACTGACAAAGGCTACTTGGTGTGTGAATCATAAATTCTGTTCAGTGCTGGAATGGAGCCATGTTCCTATTCAACCATAATCAGTTTCAGGTAATGTTACAGACTTTTAGCTCATGGCTGGGTTTTGCCTTTTTACATGCATTGTTTTCAGTTTGTTCAATATGTTTTCAATCATTTCATTCCTGGTGAATTGAACTTGTTTGGTGGTGGGGTTTTTTTTTTAGTTGCACAGTTCTCTTTTTAAGTTATCTTTTTCAAGTGATGACTGCACAGCTTTATCAACAAGGTCAAATTTATTTTACAAATGTAGTCTTGTCGTCTTACCCATGGTGCATAATCCCAGAAATTTCACTGTCATTGTATCCATGTGTCAACAGGAAGCAGTGCAGAAAGGGTCATCTTTATACGGTAAGAAAGTAATTAGGCACTTAAGATTACCCAAAGGTCAGCTCAGCTATGTCTGTTGTTGGGATGTAACATTTGCTTTTGATTCTGACTCCAAAGCAAGTCTGCAAGCCTTGCATCTTATTTCTGTCCTCCTGTTCCATGCAGTTAAATCAATTTGACTCAGCATGCTGTGGCTTTGAGTTGTGCTCATGACTGCATCCCCTTTTGTAAAGCGTTTCTGTATAAATTAATGTATTGTCTGTTGTAAAATATTTTTAAGTGTTTTTGACAATCGTCGTCTTCAAGACTGTACAAATTAACTGCTGTTAAACTGAAAATTAAGCTTTTTCATATATTGGGACATCTAAAAGGTTTTGTAAAGTATTTATGTAAATAATTTTAGTATTTGTAGAACTAATGTTTAGTGTTGTTGAAAGTATGTATTGTAAAATAAAGCTTGAAAGCCCTTGTATTACATCTCGTGTAACATTTTTTTGAGAGTTTTAAAAACACGGTTTGCGCCATTTTTGCCATTTTCTTTCGTTATTTTTGTCAGTGCAGTCATCTGTGTTGGCACTACAGATTCTTTAAAGGTTGCCTTCATGTTGGTGGACAGATGGAAAGCTTTATTTCATTTGAATGTAGACCTGGGTGTAATGTTGCAGAGTGCATCAATGGAATAAATGGTGCTTTAGGCAGTCACTTTCTGCTATTCTACATTTTCTGAGATGAGTGGCTGATAGTTTGCATGTCAGATGGTGTAATGAAAAATCCACTGTTTTTCCCTACACCATTAAAGACTGTCAGTTATCTCTGACTTATGTTGTTTTGTTTTGTTTTCTTTGCTCACTTCAATGTAATGCACTGTACATTACCAATAACGTCCCTATCCTAAGTGTTTTGAAGAATCTGATCAATTCACCTCAGTTAGACCTAGCAGGATGGAGTAATGTCCACCATCTATGAAATTCTATTATGTTTGTCATATGAGACCAAATTCCTAACCTCCAAAAAGGTAAACTATTCAGTATTGGTCAGTAAGTTTCTGCCAAATGGATTTGGAGGAATATCCTAGAGGTTAAAAAAAGATGAGCATTTACAGCTAATAAGTTATATAATGGACTGTGGTAGCCTAGCGGGTAAGGTACTGGACTATGGACCAACTAGGTCCAGGGTTCAAATCCCATCCGCTGCCAAGCTGCCATTGTTGGGTTGATCCTTGAGCAAGGCCCTTAACCCACAATTGCTAAGATTTTGTAAGTCGCTCTGGATAAGGGCGTCTGCTAAATGCTGTAAATTTTAATGTGTTGTGAGGTAATTGCAGAATAGCTTTTATTTAGTATTTTGAAAGAGAATGTGTTACCATGAGGGAGGGAGGGAGAGAGCATTATCACTGGTATGGCATGAATGCTATTCAGACAGTTTCCTTATATAATCTATGCAACTTTATTCTAACCACAGCAGTAAATTGTTTATTGGTACAGTAGCAAAGATTTGATCAACTGAGAAAACAGTTCTGTTTTCACTCTTTAGGGTTACATATATGTAACATGAACATGTGTACATGTTATAAAAATGTTTATTGCATTGTAATTTTGCAGCCATTTAAACTGATTTTTATAAATATATAATCTGTTGTAAATCCATCTGGGATGTCTGTACCACATACTGGGGTAAGAACTATTAACAGGAAGCTTTAAGACATTTTAGTATGCTCTGGGGACATTTGCCATTAGTTTTCAGTATGGAGTTGTGAAACACAAGTCGGCAGCAGTCTGATGAAGCACTTAAGAATACAAAATGGAGACAATAGTAGAAGGATATGACCTCATCAACACAGACAATGCCGTCACTAACTGTTTGACACATCCTTTGTGAGTTTATGATTAGCTGGAAATAGTTTTATCAGAAGGAAACCATTTTTTCAGTTGGATTTCTGTTCTTTCAGGACTATTAACTAGTGTAAGAGAAATGTTATTTGTAATAATAATGCGCACACTTGTTGCTTAGAATCGATGGACAATTTACATTGCCTATAGAAACCCTTACCCTGTCAAAACACACTACCACCAGCAGTGTCACTGCAGTGCGGAGAATGATACACCACAAAAACAGTACCTGAGCTGTGGTGGTCCTGACCAGTAGAGAAGAACAGAGTAAAGGGGACTAACAAAGTATGCAATGCATCTACTGTATATGGTAGGTGAAACTGTGTCAACTGGAAAATGGGTGCATGTACAAGGTGGATGTTCCTAATAAAATAGCCAGAGGCGTGAGCAACAATACTGTGAATGCTGAAGTTGCACAGACTTTTCATCATCTTATGCTTTACTTTATTTAGGTCATATAAAAATTCATGGTATAGACAGAATGCCATCCTTTTGACAGTCTGGGTTTGGAGAGCTGGGTGAGAGTGCTTTAAATCAATGTTCAACAACCCACTTAACGTTCCTTTTTCACCATGCAGCAGAGTTTGTAGGTGGAGCTGATCCGAATGTACCTGTTTTGTAATCGATTTATAGCAGCGCTTACTGATATACTGTATAATGCTTGCTCGAAGTCTTACATTCAAACTTTACTCTTACAATGTGTATTCTAGAGTACTGTAGGTGGAGGAACCTATAAACAGTCACTCTGGTTCTGCATTACTCCTGAAAAAGGAAGGAAGGGTTTTAGCTTTTAGAGCACCACTTTCTGATACACTGGTGTGCATTTAAACATTAAAATAAATGAAGGTCAAACTAATTGGGCAGTTTTTTTTTGGTCCAGGTAGTGTCAGTGGTATTCCTTGTATTTATTTGATCACCAACTCCAGATCTGTCCACCATTGCCCTTTTAGCTGTCGTCCCTTTCCTATTTTAAGACCTGTGTAGTAAGCAACACAATACTGCAATAAAGTGCTTTTATGTGTCTTGCTCCACTACCCCTTGCCCTTATGTGTGTTGTCAATTTCCGCTTGTTTCCCCTTATGTAACATGCCCTTTTCACCACTGCTGCTATTTTTCTTGGCCCATTTCACCTTACCGTTATGTGAAGTGGCACATTCATTGTTGCAACGATGTGTTTGGAGCTGTTACCTCATGTCTTGGCGTCTTGTGCCTGATTCCGTCTTGCCCTTCTCCTTATGCCTTTAGGCGACATGCTCTGTTCTAATTGTTCTGGCCTAATTTGCCATGCCTCATTCACCATGCCTGCTTGTTGTGTTACCCCACACCCATGCTCTTACATGTCATGCCCCATTCTCCCATGGCATTATACAGTACAGTATATTTTGATCCATTACTTTATTACTGGACAGAACTGCGGTTAGCGTTGGTCCCTTACAGCTCCTTACAATGCCACCTGTCTAGTTTCCATATTCTTCCCGTTCTGTTTTCTTCCATTTTTTTCCCCAAAAAAGTGTCCAAATGTATGTGCGCATATACCCTGCAACGGATTGGCACCCCGTCTAGGGTCCCCTGTGCTGCCGGTTAGCCTGACCCTCACTTGGATTAAATGGTTATGACATTGATTGAATGAATGAATTTATTTCATTGTGTCTCATGTACTATTTCCTTCAACAGGTCCTTAAGTCTCATCCCATTACCCCACACCCTTATGTATCCTGCGCCATTCATCTTTGTTCTTATGCTGTATCCTATTTCCTCCTTTCCAGTTTGTGACATATCCCATATCCTCTTGTTATATGTAACCTTATACATACCCCATGTTGTACCCCATTATCCCACACCCTTTTCCCCTTGCCCACTTGTGTGATTTCCCAACTTTCCTATCATTTATTCAGGAACATCCTGAGTGCCGTTATATACTTTCCCCCACTTAGCCCTGTATTTTTCCCTTTAACTATTGTAATGAATTATTATAACCCCAAACCTTTGTCATGTCCTATTCGCCCTTGCATTTACATATCCCCTTGTGTCACGATCCATTCATCCATTGCCTCAGTAACATGCCTTGTTGTTGTTATGTCTTTTACCTCTTGCCCTTATGTTTCATGCCCCATTGCATGGTGACACACTGCATTGTGAGAGGAGTAAAAGCTTGTCCACCCGTAATGTATTTTGGCAGCAAATCCTGTAGAATAAATTGTATGTCCGTCTTATTCAGGTAAACAAATAGCATAGGTTCCTATGTCTTATTTCACAAGTTGCACCACATCTTAGCAGACAGACCTTATGCTTGAACTTTTTTTTTTTGGTACAGTTGTGTCACAGCGTAGCGATTCCTCCCCTTGTTGAATAATCAGAATGCAGCACTCCATATGGCACGGGGAGGACAGAGTGCAAAATTTGCCATCTAATTTTCTGTGTAAACATCCCCAGCTGTCTGCTACAGAGTAATAGAGATGCCTAGCATCTAATTCTGCTGAAAGGTCCATAGGTCCGTGTAGACCTTTGTATGAGTAAGATGATTTGAGAAATGTGTGCTGTGTTTAGTACTGACCCTGATCTACCTTATCCTCCATTCTCAATTGAAATTCACTATTGGTAACATGCTTGTATCATTGATAACATTGCTTTCTTTGCTTTTTACGGCTACTGCTTTTATCAAGTAGGCAGTTGGGCTGATGGTTTAAAGCCAAACCACTGAATTGATCTCGTCTCTTACCTAGACATAATAGAAAAGCCGAGACACAATAGAAAAGCCGAATTTTCTTCAAATGTACAAAACGTGGGCTAAGATATACTGCCATCTAGTGTTTGGCATTGTGAAAATCACAAATGACAAAAAAAGTTTTTATTTGAAATTGTGCATTTGTACTGTTTGAATATATTACTTGATTAGAATAATAACAAATGGTGATCTATCAATAGACCACTATAGCACTAAAGTACTAAAAAATACGTTCAGGAACCAAATACAGTGAAAAAATATTAAAACAGCACAGAAGGACAAAGATTCTAGTGTCTAGAGTGGGACAGTGCCCTGAATAAATTTTAACCCCCTTGAACTTTTCCACATTTTGTATTGTTACAACCTGGAATTGAAATTAGTGTAACTGGAATTATATGGCCGGAATCTGTGCAAAATATTCAATAATATTTTAAACTTGAGGAATCTCCATATAGTTTGGACAATTATCCACACCTAAATGCAGATTTGGCCCATTGCTGTAAAAACATTACATGTCATTCTGATGCAACAAGTTGCCATCAGCAGTCCCGTAAATAATTAAATAATATACAGTGGCAGCTTGGCAGATGTGGCATTTGAACCCTGGACCTTCTGATCCATATAGTCCAGAAACACCAGTACATTACACCAGTACATTACACAAGTACATTTATATTTATATATATATATATATAAAATATATATATATATATATATATATATATATATATATATATATATATATATATATATATATGCTTGAAAGTTTGTGAACACTTTAGAACTTTCTATATTTCTGCATATATATGACCTAAAAGTAGATAAAGGAGAACCCAGTTACAGAAAGAAATGGAGCAAAAAGATTATACTTGGTCATTTATTTATTGAGGAAAATGATCCCAATATTACATATTAGTGAGGGGCAAAAGTAAGTTGACCCTTTTGCTTTCAGTATCTGGTGTTTGACCCCCCCTGTGCAGCAATAAACCGCAGCTAAAAACGGTTTCCTGTAGCTGCCTGATCAGTCCTGCACACCGGCTTGGAGGAATTTTAGCCCATTCATCCGTACAAACAGCTTCAGCTCTGGGATGTTGGTGGGTTTCCTTCACATTAGCTGCTCGCTTCAGGTCCTTCCACACAACATTTTCAATTGGATTAATGTCAGGACTTTGACTTGGCCATTCCAAAACATGAACTTTATACTTCTTTAATCATTCTTTGGTAGAACAACTTGTGTGCTTAGGGTCGTTGTCTTGCTGCATGTTTCACCTTCTGGCTTGTCCACGTGATCTTTAGCAAACTGCAGACGAGCAGCAATGTTCTTTTTGGAGAGCAGTGGCTTTCTCCTTGCAACCCTGCCATGCACACCATTGTTGTTCAGTGTTCTTCTGATGGTGGACTCATGAACATTAACATTAGCCAATGTCAGAGAGGATTTCAGTTGCTTAGAAGTTACCCTGGGGTCCTTTGTGACCTCACCAACTATTACACGCCTTGGTCTTGGAGTGATCTTTGTCGGTCGGCCACTCCTGGGGAGGGTAACAATGGTCTTGAATTTATTCCATTTGCACAATATCTGTCTGACTGTGGATTGGTGGAGTCTGAACTCTTTAGAGATGGTTTTGTAACCATGGCAATGTGCAGCTGTGAATTGAGGTTGGTCGAACTTTTATTTAATGATATTCTGTTTCTAATAGGACTCCTTGTCTATCAAAAACGTAACATTTTGGTGTGCAATGTACCAAAATTCTATGCCTGGGTCACTCATAAGTGACTGACATTGCTCTGGCTTTACATTATGACATAACGGTCACAGTTGCAGAAATCAGTTGTCAGTCAGAGAATGTTGTGAAATGCTACCGTTTGTGTCTGCTCAGAACAATGAGCCTCAAGAAGAAATCTGGTGAGTGAATATAGAGCGCTCACCAGACTAAAGTAAAATAACTGAGTGTTGTGCACATTTGTAAAGACTGAAATGTGAAACGCACTAAAACCTTACTTGGAAACAAAAATATGTAATCACCCATATTTCTCTTTATTCAATTCTGTTTTTTTTTTCCTGCTCTTTTTCATATCCTATCGCTGTCACATCTCCCTTTGCTTATTGTACGTTTATTGATCTACACGCAAAATTGTTCATGTACACGAATGTTTTACATAAATGTGTGTTTGAGTTGTAAATGAAGAATGACATCTTTTGGGCTGCATTGCCCTGCTCTGTCCTGCAGCCAGCCCTGGGAGGTTTTCCTCATGACCCTCACCAATACAGATCCACCCAGCTCTAACGTCCTGCAGTTGCTGGAATGGTTTGACAGACCATCATAATACATCATGATATTGGAGTGGCCTGAGCCCTGTCAGGACCTTTGTGCCTTTTGTAATAAAAATGGAGACTACATGCCAGAGAGCTTGGCATGTACTATGATGGTTCAGCTCTTGAAGGCTCTATTCCATTGTAAAGCATGTGGAATTCTAGAACATGAAGTGTCAAACCAGAAAACATGCTGATGCAAAGAAACACTTACCACATGAAACTGTTTGACTGTGGTTGTGGGGACCACCTCCGTTCCTTACAAGGAGATTGCAGTTATCTGATATCACCCTGACTTGTATCAGTGCAAAAACTGTTTTGGAACCAGTATGAATGGTGAGCGTTGTTCATATTCGGCTTAGTGTTGCAATATTTAAAAGAGTGTCTGACATTGTTTTTTTTTTTATGTCAGCTGCTTTTTTTGCATGGTCACTGCATTCTGATGGATGGTTTTGTCTTTCCATTTCTTAATAATGGATTTAATGAAATGTTCAAAGTTTGGGATATATTTTTATAACTCCTTGATCGTCATGATGTTTGTGTTGGTATATATACTGAGATCATATAGCACTTTAATTGCACACATGTGGACCCTAACTTGTTACACTAGAACTAAATGTAATGTTTTTACAGCAATGGGGCAAATATGGATAATTGTGCAAACTACTGTATATTGAGTTTCCTCACATTTCAAATATTATGTAATATTCAGGACGTATAATTCCACTGATGCTCATTTCAATTTCAGGTTGTAACAATACCAAATGTGGAAGTTCAAGTACTCAGTACTTATTCGGGGCAGTGTACTTTCTAACATAGTTAACTTCTAACCCAGGGTAACTAACCCAGTAGTATACAGTATTTGTTGGTGCAGGATGTAGTTTACAGCATGTACTGGTGCAGTATACAGTATGAATTTTTGGAGGATGTAGTACCAAAGTCATTAGTCTCTGATTGTAGGCCTGTATGTACAGTAGTGCTTAAAAGTTTGTGAACCCTTTAGAATTGTCTATATTTCTGCATAAACATGACCTAAAACATCATCAGATTTTCACACAAATCCGAAAAGTAGATAAAGAGAACCCAGTTAAACAAATTACACAAAATATTGGTCATTTATTTATTGAGGAAAATGATCCAATATTACATATTAGTGAGTGGCAAAGGTATGTGAACCTCTAGGATTAGCAGTTAAATTTAAAGGTGAAATTAGAGTCAGGTGTTTTCAATCAATGGGATGACAATCAGGTGTGAGGGGGCACCCTGTTTTATTTAAAGAACAGGGATCTATCAAAGTCTGCTCTTCATAACACATTTGTGGAAGTGTATCATGGCACGAACAAAGGAGATCTCTGAGGACCTCAGAAAAAGAGTTGTTGATGCTCATCAGGCTGGAAAAGGTTACAAAACCATCTTTAAAGAGTTTGGACTCCACCAATCCACAGTCAGACAGATTGTGTGCAAATGGAATAAATTCAAGACGATTGTTACCCTCCCCAGGAGTGGTCGACCAACAAAGATCACTCCAAGAGACCAAGGGCGTGTAATAGTTGGTGAGTTCACAAAGGACCCCAGGGTAACTTCTATTAGCTGAAGGCATCTCTCACATTGACTAATGTTTAATGTTCATGAGTCCACCATCAGAAGAAACACTGAACAACAATGGTGAGCATGGCAGGGTTGCAAGGAGAAAGCCACTGCTCTCCCAAAAGAACCCCATTGCTGCTCGTCTGCAGTTTTGCTAAAGAATCATGTGGACCAGCCAGAAGGCTATTGGAAGAATGTTTGTGGATTGATGAGACCCAAAATAGAAGTTTTTTGTTTTTAAAAAAGAAAAGCATTATGTTTGGAGAAAGGAAACACACTGCATTCCAGCATAAGAATCCCATCTGTGAAACATAGTTTTTGCTGTTTTGCTGGATCTGAGCCAGGACGGCTTGCCATCAATGATGAAACAATGAATTCTGAATTCTGAATTCTATCAGAGAATTCTAAAGGAAAAGGACAGGACATCTGTCCATGAATTGAATCTCAAGAGAAGAAAGGTGGATCATGCAGCAAGACAACCAACCCTAAGCACACAAGTCGTTCTACCAAAGAATGGTTGTTAAAAGAAGAATAAAGTTCATGTTTTGGAAAGGCCAAGTCAAAGTCCTGGACCTTAATCCAATGGAAATGTTGTGGAAGGACCTGAATGAGCAGTTCATGTGAGGAAACCCACCAACATCCCAGAGCTGAAGCTGTTCTGTACGGAGGAATGGGCTGCAAAAAATTCCTCCAAGCCGGTGTGCAGGACTGATTTAACAGTTAGATTGTTTTCCTCAATAAATAAATGACCAGTATACTATTTTTTGTCTCATTTGTTTAAAACTTGGTTCTCTTTATCTACTTTTTTAGGACTTGTGTAAAAACTCTGATGATGTTTTAGGTCATATTTATTGCAGAAATGCAGAAAATTCTAAAGGGTTTCACAACTTTCAAGCACCATTGTACTGGTGCACGGTGTAGTAAGCTCGTGAACGCCCCATGGTCTCGTGATCATCATTTTTTCAAATTTGATTGGCTATAGTCCGTAACCCATATTGCTTTCATTGGCTAATCACCCTCGGTCATCCTTTAGGGTGGAAAGAAGACGTTCCGTTTTTATTGATTGGCTGCTTCTGCTTCCTTTGATACCGTGCACACCGCACTGGTTCTGTTGCTCTATCTGCTACAGTGCTAGTAGAGGTTAGCTGGGCTAGCAGGCAGTCGGTTGGGTAGATTAGCGTAGCAGCTAGCTAGGACAGAAGCAATGAGCAACACATCAGTAAATGCAAAAGACAGTTGTAAGGACCACACAGACGATGGAGTCCAGTCGGAAAGCGGAGTTGAATATTACACTCGGGAGGAGGTTCAAGCGCATAACATGTGCAAAGACACATGGATTATCATCCACGACAAAGTTTATAATATCACCAGTTTCCTAGAAGAGGTAAGATCAGGTGATGCAGGGATGCATCGCACGCCGACTACAGATGTCTGATTAAACCAGCAGATCGCTTATTTTAGCTCTGTAGCGTTTGTCTCTACAAACTGCAGTCTGGTTCCATGGACGCTAAGCTGAGTTCACTCACACCAGGCCTGAAGCCCTTATTAGACTCTCCTTAACGTTGTATGGAGTTTATTTAACTAGTTTGTACCCTAAGTGAAAGTTATTAATTCATACAGAAATGTAATAGATAAAGCATTTAGTAATGGTTCATATTGACAGCCAAAGTTAGCAGCTACCAAGAGTCTTTACAAGAACCTTTACACGAACTCTAACATGAACTTGTGTTATGACCGAATACTTATGCAACACTTATGCAACACTAGTTAGATTTGTGTTTGACCTTTCTTGTAGACAGGAATCTGGAACAAAAGATCATTGTCCGTTATTCCAGTGAATTTGTCCTCCAGATAAGGTTTTATTCCACCACAAATAGGTTTACAGGGCAGTCATTCTAAAACTATGTTTAGCTAAGAAGTAAAGCGTGGGCTAGATAGAGATAGAAAATACCGATCTACTGTAATTAAAATGATAAAAGTGGAAGATACAAGTTTTAAAGAAAATTTGTATTCAGCTTTCATTAGAAGAATAAACCCCAGTGGTCTACTTTTATATTAAAGGTGCTGATATACACCAAGTAAAAGGAAATGAACGAAATGGTAATAATTTGCTTTTATTAACAGAGCAAGAACAGATGGAATAAAGTACAGCTCTGCATTTTTAAGAACATGATGCTTTTAATTAAGGACAAAAAAGTGAAGAATAAAAGATGTACCCTTATTAAAAGACAGAACTGAAAGATTAACTGTCGTAGGGACTGTGGTAGCCTAGTGGTTAAGGTACTGGACTATGGACCAGAAGGTCCAGGGTTCAAATCCCACCTCTGCCAAGCTGCCACTGTTGGGTCCTTGAACAAGGCCCTTAACCCACAATTGCTTGGATTGTAAGACTGTACCAATTGTAAGTCGCTCTGGATAAGGGCGTCTGCTAAATGCTGTAAATGTAAATTAAGTCCTGATCAAATTTTATTAAAGAAAAAGTAGAATGAAAATATTAAATGTAGTGATTTATGTTTTAAAAGAAAAAATTTAAATAAAAAAATATAGCTATACTGGATCTTTTCCAACAAAGTATTTAAACACAGGATTTTTTAGGGCACTTATAGCTGCCATTATTTGTACCACAATTTGTATTAAAAAGCAAGAAAAACTTATCTAAAGCAGTATGTCAAAGTTAATATTAGTGCTAAATGTACTACAACACTCGTAATAAATACAATAATTGCTCTTCTGCAGATAAAGTGCAATTGACATTACATAGGTTCACTGCTGACTATGAATAATTGAAGGCAAACATCATCCCTGTTTGCTTTTAGTTTTTAAGTTGGTGTTACTGTTTAGTTGCTGTTTTCTTACCTATATTACAATATTCTGAAAATAGCTTGAGTATCCGTAGGCGTTTGGCCTTCGTGCCCATTTGATTTCCTAATACTAGGAATTACAAGGTATTATACCTGACTCATCCCAATGGGCGCAGCCAAACTTACGCAATCGCGGTGGTTCTGCCCCCACATAGTCGTGGCTTGTGGCGCGTGCACGAGCTCTTGCAGAACAGGTGTGCTTCTGCAGACATGTATATCATACGTCTATGAGAGATGATGTAATTAATCAAATGACTAAAAATTATGGAATGTATTGCAATGACGGATGTGTCAAGTATAAACGCCTATAGTACCATAGTACCATTACTTTACAGACTATTTTAGATGGCCAGGTATAGAGATGCACAGATCACAAATTCCAGTTTCCAATTTTTTAAACGTGATCGGCCGATTCTGTTTTTGGCCAATTACGATTTTCTTTCTGTCTAAGAATTATAAATGACAGGACACAGAAACATTTTTTCAACTTTTCTAATTGCTAAAGAAAAATAGCAGGAGCTACTGGCTGTGGCTCACTAGCTTTAGGTTTAACCTCTTTGCCATGATTAGCTTCGTCAAATTCTGCATATTCAGCAGGGTATTGCTGTTTTAAACATCTTATTAAATTCATTGTTCTGAACGTTTTTGGAGTTGTTCCTTCATGGCTGATTTTCACGATGTAATCCAAACAGCACACTGTGAAGAGCTTTCACGCTGAAGACATGGCTATGTACGAAATAGATCCCTATCCCCTCGTTAGTAGCCCTACTCCCTCATTGCGCTATCTAAGGGATTCTTTAGTTGAATAAGTAGCACTCAAAACAACAGAAACCCGATGCGTCCTTAGAGGTCCTAAGGTGATGAACTGACTTGTTGGAGGTTGGGACCTATGAAAGTGTCATATGAAGAGTCCCTGAGGTTTGTGGCAAAAACCCATTGTACTTCCACGGTTCATCAGTGGAGATTCCATAGCTTTGTGCTTCATATTATGTGTAACCCAGAATTCTGTTAGTGTAGGTATATAGTGATATATGTAATTATAACCAGTGTTTGGAGGTGATTGCTTTCATTTCTCATAACGATCTCCCATGCAAAAGCTTGCATTGTGTAAGTGTCAAAAAACAGACACACACATTTGTTGAACTAGCTAACTGTTTAAAACAGTTCCCATAGGCGTAATATAAAACCTGACTTCTGATTAGAGGAATGAATGCCCTGTCTTGATAAATATACAGTTGGTGCAGTTACCTAGCATGATGTGGATCCAGTGAGTGGTGCACCAGAACTGAGAAATGCTGACCTAGATTGTTTCTCTGATATTGACATGTAGTTGGTCTACTTTCTTATCAGCAGACTGACACCAGTCAGCACTCAGTTTCATGTTATTTGGTTGTCCTGGTAATCCCTTATTGTCCCTGAGGCTTCATAACAGATGGTAAATTGATATTTAACAGTATGTTTGGGTTTTGATATTAGACCATTTTTATTTGTCCGGAAGAAGTAGCAATCTGAAGCATGATCAAATGCCATTAAAAAGCACTATATCATCAAAACGCTCATTATGGTTGTCAGTGTAAGAATATAATAGTTTATATTTCATTACAGTTTCCACATTCCCGCAAGACAGCAGATTATATCACATGAACACACTGCCACACTTTGCATAACACGCAAGATAAAAGCTTGTTCTTGCTGTTTCCTGTGATCGTGTGATAAATTGAAAATGTTCTGTTTGAAAGGTGACAGTTTCACAGTATATCACAGGGTTTGAAAAATTAAAAAACATGTTGATCCTGTACATAATGACCGTTTTGATTACTGTATGGTTTACTTGGCCCCACAAAATTACACAACATAATGTTTATTGAAGGCGTAACACGTCACGTCACAGCAAACAACCCAAACTTGCTCACAGCATTCTTTGTTGGAACGCCCACACAGGACAGACACACTACAAGACATTTAGTTGGTGGACTATTTTCAGTCCAGCATGACACTCGGGTGTTTAAAAACTCCAGCAGCACTGCTGCATCTGATCCATGTGACCAGCAAAACCCTAACATACCACCACCATGTCAGTGCAGTGCTGAGGATGATCCATCACCCAAACAGTACCTGATCTGTGGTGGTCCTGACCATTACAGAACAGAGTAAAGGGAACTAGTGAAGTATGGAAATTAGTCTGTAATTGTAGCACTACAAAGTCTTCTATGTGGTAAGAGGAAAATATCAAATGGACAGTGATTGCAGAAACGAAGTGCACCTTTTGGCCGGATGTAACTCTGTGACCTTTGTAACCATTACACCATAAATAGTATAGCTATTGCAGCTTAACATCATACCTTTGATTCATGCCTAGAGCTTCTGAAGGGTAGCATGACTTCACCTGATGCCTGTAGACTGATTGAACTTTGATGTGAAACCCCTCTAGCATCCGGGTGGTGAGGAAGTTCTGTTGGAGCAGGCAGGTTCAGATGCAACAGAGAGCTTCGAGGATGTCGGCCATTCCAAGGATGCCAGAGAGATGCTCCAGCAGTACTGCATCGGCGAGCTGCACCTGGTACTGTTTCATTCTGTTCTCATTCCATGTCCGATATGATGAAGACTTAGGTGGCAACGTGCAATGAAACAAATAATTCTGTTAATGAAATGGTCCACACTGCAGAAGTTTGGGACTGTGGTGGTGGTGCCGTGGATAGGATACTGGACTTTGGACCAGAAGGTCCAGGGTTCAAATCCCACCTCTGCCAAGCTGCCACTGTTGGGTCCTTGAGCAAGACCCTTAACTCACAACTGCTTGGATTGTAAGACTGTACCAATTGTAAGTCGCTCTGGATAAGGGGCGTCTGCTAAATGCTGTAAATATAAATAAGACAGCTCTTTATAATATGAAGCTCTAGAGCATTTCAGAGGTAGGTGTTAATGTTTTGGGTCAGCTTCTGCACTCATGCTTAACACTTGTTGTATTATTAAACTTTTCAGTCAGCTTCAGACAGCTGGCACTCCCCAGACTCTGCTGTGCCCAGCTTTTAAAAGTGTTAAAAAAAAGCTCATCACTTTTACCCTAAAAAGGAATTCAAACCATTATTAGTAGGTTATTTCTATGACAAATGTATGAATAGCATCATGTATTATAGGCACTAAATATATCACTTCATATTACATGAGTAACTGATGTGGAATTTTAATTGACTCATATTTCCTTTGTTATTACAGAATGACAGAAAGAAAGACGATAAGGTAAGAAAAGCTTCTTTTAAAATAATGAACTACCGTTCCTGGTGTACTTTGGGCTTGCTGTGGTACTCAAATCTATAGCAAGCAAGGTGCGTTAGTAAAGGCAAATCCATTATTTATGTGAATTCGAGCTCGATTCTCCCCATTTTCACCATTGTGTGTAGTTCAGTGTAGTGCTGGCAGCCAAGCATGCTTAGACCTGTCTGTCAACATTGTGTTTGTCTTTGTTGTTTGCTCAGTTATAACATCCAGCATAATATGTTGGTTCTGTATAAATACTTCAAAATTTACGTTGATTTCTGTTGGGCTTTTGCTGTAATTTTGTAAATTGTTAACCAATTGACTTTTATTTGTCCATTTTCTTTCTATAGGAAGTCTATATCACAACTCAGAAGGAATCTAGGTGAGAGAATTTGGTGTTGCAGATCTGCAGCCTTATGCAAACTTTTGGGCTTTTGAGTTTTAAAGATAGCCCAGTGTCTGAGGAGAACAAACCTAAATATGACACATTTCTCTGTAAATGTTTAGAAAATTACCAAACCATGTAATATGACCAGAAGTGCCCGGAAGTGACGTCTTGGTTGAGCAGCTGTACAGACATTAGCGACTTCGACAAGGCCTAAATCATTGGTTATTTTAATCCTGATTTGGTACAAAAGCAGGATGCATGAGGCTTTGAGGAGTAGATATGGGCAGTAGATCTCAAGTTTGTCAACATATGTGTTTGATATTGAAATGTTTAAAAACAGTGTTTCTCAAAGAAAGTCTGGCAGGAATGACCATATTTCATTATACAATATCATTAAAGAGTTTAAGGAATCTGGAGGAATTTCAGTGCATAAAGGGCAAGGACACAAGCCTAAACTGAGCAGGCGTGATCTATGTTCCCTCAGACGGCACTGCATCAAGAACCGTCATTCATCAATAGGTGATTGAACCACATGGGCAACGGATTACATTATTAAAGCTTTACCAAGCTTTACAATACGGAGTTACATTCACAAATGCCACTTAAAACGATGCTTATAATCGTATTATGATCATGTTTTGTCACCATTTATCTGGGGCTGTACTGGCACCAGTATAAAATGTAGGAAGAAGACAAGGGTGGAGGAGGGGTTATACTCTGGGCATTCAAACATGCCACCTACAGAAATAAAGCTTCAGACGAGAAACCCCTGTTGGTATTTCTCCTTGTCCTGGCTTGCAAAATTCCCAGATCTGTTCGATCTGGAACAAGAAGTCTGAGCCACATCAGGCTCCACCTTGCTAAAAGATCTACTGCTTATATCTTGCTGCCAGATACCACAGGGCACCTTCAGGTGGCACAGGAACCAAGCATAGTAGACAAGTTTTGGCTTAT